>UFQX01001253.1:0-21751 GCA_900497675.1 Arapaima gigas | reverse complement strand
GGGGGGGGGGGGGGGGGGGGGGGGGGGGGGGGGGGGGGGGGGGGGGGTTTACGATGCACACAAGGTAGCATTTACCTGTCGTTCCTATAGACACGTCTCAGTGAGTCGAGGAGCTCAGGGATGCCAAGTTAATGTCAAGTCTTACTGGATCACAGCCCTGGAGGTTCTTTAAGCAGCGAAGCCCCAGATTTCCACAGTATGTGTTGCATCGTGGCCTGGGAAATAGCCCCTGAATCACAGCAACTTGACACTCAAACTGAGGAACAGAAGGAAAAAATTCCGTGGACTTTCCGCCTTAGCAGGGGAGAAACAATTTTATTTCCATAGAAGGGTTTGTTTTGGCAGTTTATAGTTGCTTTAATGGACTCTTATATCAACAGATTCTATCAGTAATTAATAACCAACAGGATATTTAAGAGGAAAAAAGAAGCGGGCAAGCAAAGCAATGCCAGTCCTGTCTGGCTGGTTTACACTTTTTTTTATTTCCATCTCATTTATTGAAGAGTCAATTTTGTATTTTCAGATGAGCTTTTTTTGTCTCTTTTAAAGGAAACCGACTCCAAACAAACAGCCCTGCGCAGGTCCGCTGTTCCGTTCTCTCCATTTCGACCTGCCAGCCGGTTCCTGCAGCACTTACACATTAAATATGAAGACGTAGCTCCACGAAAGGATACGGAAGCATGCAGCAATGTATTCTATAAACTAATTCACTAATTCATTAATACTGACCATTTGGTAACTTCGGTCAAACCTGCCAAAATTATTCCTGTATTATTTTCTCTTGCTTTGGGCCGATCAGGAGGTTGAATTGTTTTATAGCGTTTTACCTGCGCTTCCTTTTGATGTGTGGTTTGCGGTTTCTACTTCATGTTGAAATCTGTTGCTGCTCATTTCGGTTGACTTTGCTTTTTTTTTTCCCCCCCCCCCAAAAAACTCGGCACGCTGCCACCTTGCACACCCTAGAAGAAGAGATTTCCACCCTCGGTGGGACTATCCTGCTTAACTGAAGAATAGATGGGTGGATGGATGGATGGATGGATGAGCAGATAAGATACGATGATACACAGACAGATACAGGGATACGTAGGCAGAAGCGCACGGCTAAAGGCCAAATGCTGAATGCCACCCAGAGGGCTGCTGTTCCGTGAGCCTAAGAGCTGCTGCTATCAGCAGGTTCATTAATCATCACCCTGTTAGTTACGCCCCCTGCATTGGGGGGTTTCCCTCCCATTGTGCACACAGGCCAATAAGCCTCCTTCTGGATCCTTAAACCATGGCATTCTCATCACGGGATCAAATTCATCAGAGTTTAGTTTCTAATTTCCGGCAGGTTTCACGTAAATACACCATCGTATAATTACCCGTGACATTTCTTAAATTCAAAGAGGTAATACAAACAACACAGTGCAGAAATGTCACGAAAGCACGGTCTGACATTTGTTTAATTTCAAGTCTCAACACGGGTGGGTCTACCTGAAGAACGTTGTACATAAGTTTCAGATTTTAGCTCAAGAGATCCGACGTGAGTATTTACAGCGAGTATATGTTTTCCCCGGCATTTAGATTAAGGGATCACAGTGGGTTGTCGTCGTGCTGTGAAAATCATTTAGGCTCTGCCTCAAAATGAACTGTTGTTCACAAACAAAGCAGATGAAGAATAAATATAAAGACGCCTAACTTGCAGGTGCTAGTTAGAAACCAAGGAAAATTCCCCAGGTGGAGCACATCACACTGGGATAATATTCAGTTTTTTCTCATTTTTTTTTCCCCCAAATGAAATCCAGACAAGTATTCATCCTCAACGTTAAACAAAAATACTGTCTCATCTACACGAGGCCGCAAAGGAAACATACAGGTAGCAACCTGCGTCCAAGTTTAACGCGTTCTTCGAAATCGCCTCGTAAGGTGGAATCTCAGTGGAAAACAGCGAAAGATGAAGTAGATAAAAGAGAAGCGCTCACAAGATGGTACAGGAGAATCACAGAGGACAACTTGGGGCAAAGGCGTGAAGACCAGCGAACCACCGTAGGTGTGGCCGTTGTGTCCTTGTAGGTTCTTCACAAAGAAATAATAAAACAAGCTCAGACTGCCCCGGGTGAATCTTTTTCAAAACAGCCAAAGACTGCAAACGCTCACGTTCCTCTCATCCTGCCATACACGCACAGCAATCCTTCAGTCTACAGACCTAATGCATCCCTAAAAAAAGCCATTCATAAGCTGGAAACCTGCAAACAGAAAACATAAATCCCATCATGTTCCGATCCTATTATGTCTTATGTCTAAAGGTTCCGGAAGGTGAGACTATGGCAACGCAAACTTTGTTCCTACAGGGCACGTCTGGCACAGCGGCGCCCACCGAACACCACGACACACCTCCGCTAAAGCCGTCAAACACACCGAGCACCACCGGGGCCGATATCGCTCCTGTTCCTGCCCACAACAGTCAAACAACTACTTACACACACGTGCAACAGCAAGGCATCGTGGGAGAGCCACAGCTCTGCAGTACTTGCAGTGGATGACTACATTTCCCATAACTCCTAGGGCAGTGACACAGAGCATATTGAGATGGTAACTAAGCAGTAAAAGAGAAGTAAAACTAAGCAGAGACACGGGTGCTTCTGTGCTCATTCTCCGATTCGCTTTATTTCACTCAAAGTGCCAGATAGTCACAAACTCCCTTCCCATCATCCTTTGTTGCATTCAATGTGCGTTGCTCTAGTTGTGTTTCATAAGTGTTAGTAAGTAACTCAGTGAAGGGCATTAAATCATTTCTCATTTATGCCAAAACATGAACGTCAAAGACCCATAGGTCAACATCGCGTCGGCGAATTAAGTCAAAGCCACGGGGTCGAGACGGCAGAATAAAACACAAATGCGTCTGCTGGGCCCCAAGTGACCATTAACACCTCACTTTCCGTCGGCTACATCAACTTGGCAACAGTTTAATTTCATTGTCCCGTCTCAAATAAAATTTACAACGGCGTTATGAGCGTTTTGACCTGGTTAACCCATTTACCCAAGAAGGAAGGACCTGGTTTATGATACTTGTCTTCTAGGGGAAGTGTGAGGATTCACACATCGATTGTTACCTCATAGTTTATGGTCAAACCATGTTCAAACACAGCTTCCTGTAATGCAATATCTTCCTTGTTCTCAGCAATTGGTCCCCTAAAAAATCAAATATATAGAGTCCTGTTGCTTCACTCAGTAATTTTAATTTATGTGTTCTTTACGTAAAAAAACAGAAAAGGTAAACATACCTTTCTGTGCTCCTCAGCCTGGTTACATAAAGATGTACAGCCAGTCTTATAGAACAGGCAAATAATAATAATAATAATAATAATAATAAAAATGCGTGACACTTCTGTTTGCATCACAGTAATCAGATTCCTCTTATTTACTTGCACAACAGCTCAGTTACATACACAACATCTCATAACACACATCTTTCAAAATAAGAAAACACAAGCAACTCAAACTAACAGACTAATTCCTGAAAGCAAACAGTAACAGTGATAAACTATTTAGAAACTGAACGCCAAAAATAGTGGGCCAGCCATCCAAATGTATACACAGTACTGTGAACTTCCTAAATCTGCGGTGTACGTCGCCAGAGGTGACTTATTCACAAACCCCGAGGAAGGTATTTTATGTGGTTTTGAAGCAGCGGAATAAGATTAACGTAAAAATAAAAACGTGCAGAATAGAACTGTGCAAACACCTTCATAAAGCTGTTTGCGATAGCATCCTGATGTTTTTTTTTTTTTACGAATTAAATACATTTTCCAATCACTGCTTTACCTGCATTTTTATTTGTAGGGTTTTTAACTCGATTAAGTGTTTCTCTGTGTGATCTTCTGACAGAGGACAGTAGGACCAGCAGGTTTTACCCTTAATCATGATGTTCAAGGAGCTGAAGTAATCTGGACAGGGTACCGTCACCACATCTCCAATCCGGGCGGAGGGCCAGCAGGTAATGACATCCCACGTCCCGTTGCAACCTGCCAAAAGAAACACGTGCGAGGACACGTTAGGACGGGGGGGGCCTGGGACCGCTACAACACTCTGTAGCGGGTTAGAGATGCAACTTTGAGAAAACACAAGAGAAAATCCCCAAAAACAATCTTCGCCGTCTCTTCGCTTCGGCGGAGCTACCGCAATGCTTCAGCGTGAGCCGACTTTCAGAGGACTGGCGTTTTCGCCACATAATCACCTTTATAACAGTGTTGCTAACAAGAAAGGTCACTTTAACCACGTTTGTAAGAGGGTTTCAACTTAAAATAATAAACATGTAGCCTTATCCCATTAAAATGAACCACCGTGTAGCCATCAATAAAGGTGGAAGAAGCCTAACCTACAGTACTGTGCAAAAGTGTTAGGCGTGCAAGTTCAATGTGTGTTGAGAAGTACAGGTAGATTCTTATCTACCATCAGGGAGGTTTCTGGTTGGTCCCAAATTCATTCTGCAGCCTGAGAATGACCTCAAACACCCAATCTCAGTCATACACAACTATGTTGAGCAGAAAGAAGGAATCCTGCAGCAGATGGTATGGTCCCCACAGAGCCCTCATCTCAACATGATCGAGTCAGTCTGGGAGGACATGCAGAGACAGTCAAAGTCTGCAGAAGAACTGCGGCCAGTTCCTCAAAATGTTTGGAAGAACCTACCGACCTCTACCTTAAACTGCATGCAAGTTTGCACAAGAGAATTGATGGTGTTTTAAAGGCAAAGGGTGGTCCCACCAAATATTGATCTGATTGAGGTTTTTTTTTTGCCTCCTGCACTTTTTAGAAGGTTTATTGATTAATAAGTATTCTGGAACCATCCTCGCTTTATAGCATTTTTCCCCACAGCTGCCTAACACGTTTGCACAGTACTGTATGTCTACACACAAATTCAGACAAAGTAAACAATGAAGAAGAGATTTTTGTAAACAGGAGGTTTACAGTGTGTTGCATCAGTCCAGTAACATCGTGATCTTGAGAAACGGAGCTTAATGAAGCGAGATATGAGAGGTCAGTAATACAGTGTATTATCTAAATGGAGCTTGGAAACTGTGCAATATAATACACAATATATTGGTTATACCTTTTCCAACAGCAAATAAACACAGAAATCAGTCTATTTTATGGATAAGTTTTAACATTTTCAGACATTGTTTGGTACATTATTGTGATGGTGGGCTAAAATAGACGAGATGTGCTGTGAAACAGCGCTGCAGGAGTTTGTCCTAATCGAGGTTTTACCGTATTAATAACAGGCCCCGCTGAATAGACTCTTTTGTCCAGAGAGACTTAGTGGGAAGAAATTAAATACTGAATTGGGATTTGTCTTCAAAGAAAAGTGAAATCAAATCACGCCAAGTCAGAACAAAACCACGTTTTACTAAAGCTCACGGTGCCAGTCGGGCAGCACGGTCCCTTCGCAGCTTAAGCTGTGCAGCATCTCTTGCCGCTGATGAACCTTTTCACTGTCAACATTTCGCTTCCGGAAATACATTTCATAAAGTACAGGAGTCTTCCTGTCTGTCCATCAAGACACGACAACTATCCTTCAGCGGTCCCTGAGCTAAAAATATAACCGATAAGGAGGATCTAATAAATGATTCACCTGGCATCTGTTGTGCCAGTTCCGCACCTTGCAAACCTCAACATCTAACAAATACCTGCTTTTTTTTTTTTTTTTTTTTTTTTGGCAAGTGCCATCTTTAAGAAAAACACTTTAAAATCACAGTTTCCTTACGGACANAAAAAAAAACTTTTTTTTTTTTTTTTTTTTTTTTTTGGCAAGTGCCATCTTTAAGAAAAACACTTTAAAATCACAGTTTCCTTACGGACACGAAGCAGTTTCCGAGTATTTATTTCTAAATCCTGATTATTTACCGCGTGGGTTTCTCCTCCTGAACCCTGGATCTGGTCAGACAGGTTGTCCTTGGCCACGGGCTCATCACAGATCAGAACCTCAAGAAGAATAAGCAGAAGTATGCGGGGTCCGCACCGCGCTAACAGTGAGACCGAATGATAAAACAGTGGTTTAAATGGGTAATGATGTCACTCGCTGTGGTAAGAATGCGGTGATTCTCAACTGAGCTTCTGACTGCTGCTGGCACCCTGGAGCAGGAGAACCCTCAGAACCCTCCTCTTTCAGCTTATATTCTTTACAGACCAAATCAGTCCATTCCAGACTTTTTTATATCTGATTTGTTAGTGAACCAAAGGCAACTTACTAAAAGTTAGTTAAAATAGTACTTTGCAAAGACTGGGGTCAAAAGCAAGAACCTGTTACTACAAGCAGGCAAAGTATAGACCTCTTGCTGGCCGGGCGGTGCTATAAAGGTGAAAAATAACCTTCAATTTTTTTTATCAATTAAATAATTTGAATGACCTTAAAAAAGACCTTATTGGCATCATGGCTTAGAACTGTCAAGGTGTCAGATTTCAACTTGGCATCATACCTGACATTAAAATGATTTTTGCCGTAGAACTGACTTATATAGTCTGTCACAGCCGTTTCTTGTCACCTGCGCGGTTTTTGAATATTTTATCTGGAGTGGATTTACCTCCTGTACTACAATTTTTTTTATCATTAATATGTCGGTTTATTTTGTTATTTTGTGATTTTATTTTCTTTATGAAGAGAGGCCGTAAATGAAATTATCAGACGATACTTCATGAATTTTTCTACCTCTGTTCTTAATCCTTGTTAACTGGCAGCTTTGCTCACGCTGACTTACCGTCGTATTAGGCTTTACAGTGATTTACCTATTGATACAGCAGGATATATTTACCGTAAACAGCTCAGGGCAAATACCTCGCTTGTACTATAGCAGAAGCAAAGATTTGAACCAGCCACCTTCAGGTTATAAAGCAACAGTCCGGACAACTAGGACACCTGAAAAACAGATCGGTAACTTCCGCATCGCACCGGATTTAGTGGCTAAATACGCATTTGTCACAAATGTTCGGACATGGAGCGGCACCCAGCGCATTTGCGTTGCTCATCGTAGCAACTTTGTTATTCGTTCATTTTTTGCGTTGATCTTTGTGCCCCTGCGACACCCTAGGCTGTCCCAACACCACAAGTGTTCACGACACTCCCGTTTACCACAAACACGGTATGAGCTCATATCACCACCAATTGTTGGCCCCGTGTGTACAATTTCAGGCCAGCGGTTCAGTAATAACATTTGTTTGTTTGCACTGCAGGACTCACCATTTGTTGTTCCATGATACATTGAACTGTTCCTGCTTCAACACTGCCAAACAGAGGCTGTTTTCTGAATGAACTCGATTGACCCCAACCCCCCCACCCCATTTTGGAAACTACCACTCATACTTGACAGCTTAAGGTGTTTTTCCTTACACCGTTTTAATGCTGTATCTGTGGAGTTAAATTGTTATTGTTTTGGTGGTAAATGAATGTTTACGAGTAAATTTAAGTTTAAAAGATCTGTGTGTTTTGTTCTGCCATGGTTATGGTAATTTAAGGTTAACATGTTCTACCTGGGGTGGAGCTATAGATTTATAAGGGGGCTCTGAGGGGGTGCAGAAGGTGATGTGAGTAGCTGTACAGCCCTTGTAATCCATTATTTACATTTATGTATGTATTATTATGTGTGTGATTTTTCTTTTTTTGGACATGTAAATAGTTCAGTACTGTGCAACAGTCTTAGGCGTGCAGCCTCAATGTCTGTTGAGAAGTACAGGGAGATTCTTATGTACCATCAGGGAGGTTTCTGATGCAGGTACTGCATCATGCCCCAACACAGTAAACATGCGCACCGTGTCCCTGTGTCCGTGACTGAGAAACCCGTGGGCCCAACACTCTCTTTTGGGCAACACTACCCTCACTGAGGAACATTGGTGCGACGGCTCCATCAGTAAAATGTCGAGCGGAGCTGCACGAATATGCCCAGCAGCTCCAGGATTTGCATTCTACAGTAAACATGAAGGGCTTACGAAAAGTGCATGAGCGCTTAAGGTTTCAGAAACAGTTTGTAGACTGCACGGAATAATTTTGGGTTATCACACAGTGCGGTGAGCATAACAAACCATGTGTAACTGCAGCCCTTTGGCCCTGATTCAGGAGGAAGACCGTGGGGGGGAAGCGAAGCTGTCCATACTGATGTCCGGAACCATCGACTGCTTGTACCAGCGGGAAGCCAAATATCTGTTTGAGACCTGATGGACATGCTTCATGTTGAATGTCCAGCTGCCACTGTGTTTCAGGAGTGGCACCAAGACACACGGAGAGACTTCGAGGAAAGCTGTCGCCAAACTGACAGACCACTAAATCTGGGTCTGACATCTAGCATTTCTAAATAAGTTCACATCTCTCCGCTATAAGAAGACTGAGTTAGCGACACCTTGGCTGTGTGTGCAAATACTTACTATTAAGTGAAAAGATTTTTATCGGTGGCCCAGTTCTCTACGTGCATGAGCCACATGCGCTTATTCCCTGAGGTGGATCTGAATTTATTATTACAGTCCTCCACTCTCACAATGGCTTCTTTTTTATAACAAATGTCTTATTTGGACTACTTGGGTCCTCCAAATACTTGGTCACTGGTTCACTCTTGGTTAAAATGGTGAAATTCAAAAACGGGTAGGTTTCTCACTCACATCTGTGAGTCCAAAACGCCAGTGACTGTACGGCATAACTGCATAAGACTCGACACTGTAAAGCCCAAAATAATGCGATGTTTTAATAATAAAAAATCCTTACACATCACACTGAGAAGCACTGGTGAGAAAAACCGTAACAAACACTCGCCGATGACCTGAACTGGGCACGTTTTGAGGCAATCCATGCTGTATATAAATCAGATATCGGTACATGTTGCTATGAAACTTTAATTTGTGACTAAATGCACCAGGCGCTGATTTATTATTCATCGTCTAGATCCTGTTAATAATGCCGGTTCACACTGAGCAAACAACACAGCCGAGAACACAACCCGAGAAGAATGCTTATTCCCGTCTTTGGACCAGACCAGTCCCTGTTGAGGACGCCCAACTAACCTCTTTGCTGGGTCTTTATCCTCGCTGAGATCTAGGTTTTTGATCGGTCTAATGGTCAACACGCCTCAGACTGTCACAAACCCTCTGCTGGACGTCTTACTTCCCCGTCCAACAGCACCTGAACGGCAGCTCACCCGTTACCGTTTCAACCGTTTCAACTCTGAAGAAGTTTCATTTCAGACGCATATTTAGGATAAATTTACAACAATTTAGAAGAACGTCCGACGACGTTAGATTTCACCGTGTACAACTGATACCGGGCAGTTGCTTGTTCATTGGGCCCTGTTGTAAACAAATGTGCCAAAATTCGTCAGCAAGGCTGCTTCAGTTAAATATACATTTGAGTAAATGGGAAAACAAGATAAATTGCTTCGGATGAAAGCAATGGATTATTCGACTTTCTATCAAAGTCTGTTTAAAATGAGGGGTTGAGGTTATGAGTAGGAGACAGCCCCTGGAGGAGCCGAGACAACAGTTCCATATTTAGTAGGACGGAGGCCTTCATTTGAACGTTTATTCCAGCTGAGACATTTAATCTGACCATTATCATGGAAATGGGAAATTCACACAAACTTACACCAAGGGCTCGAGTTGGGTGTCTGAAGAGCTGTACTGACATACTGGATAAACTCAGAGTTCATCTTCATATTCATCCGTTTACATTTTACACAGATGCACACTTTAGACGTCTTCCAAATAATTTACTGAAGACTCCTTGGGCTTCATGACGATGCACTAGCAGCTAAGGATCGAGAGCATTCCGAAGCAAATGCGGCTGAGCAGGTCTTGGAACCAACAGAGCACTTCAGAGGTGATCCGCCATGTATATCCATACGTGTCGTAAATATACAGTACTGTGCAAAAGTCTTAGGCACTTGTGGGAAAAATGCTATAAAGCGAGGATGGTTCCAGAAATAATGCCATGAATACTTATTAATCGATAAACCTTCTAAAAAGTGCAGTAGACAAAAAAAACCTCACTCAGATCAATATTCGGTGGGACCACCCTTTGCCTTTAAAACAGCATCAATTCTCTTATGCAAACTTGCATGCAGTTTAAGGTGGAGGTCGGTAGGTTCTTCCAAACATTTTGAGGAACTGGCCACAGTTCTTCTGCAGACTTTGACTGTCTCTGCATGTCCTCCCAGACTGACTTGATCGTGTTGAGATGAGGGGTCTGTGGGGACCATAGCATCTGTTGCAGGATTCCTTCTTTCTGCTCAACATAGTTGTATATGACTGAGATTGGGTGTTTGAGGTCATTCTCAGGCTGCAGAGTGAATTTGGGACCAACCAGAAACCTCCCTGATGGTAGATAAGAATCTACCTGTACTTCTCAACAGACACTGAACTCGCACGCCTAACACTTTTGCACAGTACTGTATGTGCAACATGTCCCTATTAATAGGAGAATTTCTATTAAAAGCATTTTGAGAAGCACGTCTTAAACATATTCTTGCTGTGGAAAACTTTTTTTTTTTTTTTTTTTTTTTTTTTTTTAACTCACAGGTCCATCCTAAACCTTTTCAACCATTTGCTGTAAACAGGACTGCAGTGATGAACTCAGAAAGCAAAAGAACGTACCTGATGTGACATTTTCGTACTTGATCTGGGATAAGCACCGCTTTCTGTCTTTTTCGATGCCCGCCACAACATCACACATCGGTTTCGGCTGCACCTGCGAGGAAGAAAAAAAACAAACACACGATTAGGCAGCGAGAGAAGTCCTGTACTGACAGCAATTTGGTGGGCGTTCCTGTTTTGAAAAGCATCACAGAGCCAAATTGTGGCTTTTGAATAAGAAACTGATTTGCTCGCCATATTTATTTGTATTCCGCTTTTGCACCAAACTGTCGTTTTTTTGTTTTTTTTTCCCCACTCAGTGCTATAATTTCCTATTCGGCAGAGTGGAAACAAGATATTGTTTCAGCTGTCATCCTTGAATTACCATGCAGAGAGATATTACATTTTGGAATGAGCAGCTACAAGTACAAGACTGAATAAAAAACGCGGAGATTTCTACTAAGCTCAAAGTTATTGCTTTTATTATCATAATAATTTGAGGTTTCCGAGGGAAATAGATGCATCGCACCTTGGTACCGAGATGTCACTTCCAAATGAAGCATTTTGTTTTCTCTTCATTAGGCAAACAGGCATCGACATCAGACCCTTTGAGTCATCTTCAGTCTTTTTTTGATGTAATATTTAATAGTCTTATTTTAGCTTATTATTTTGAATGTTCCACAAAAACAACATCTGTTCTCCTGCAGCCCATAAAGCCGAACACGTGAGGACCAGTGAGTAACAGCACGTGTGGAGAAATGTTGACAAACACAAGTCGACAGCCGCTACCGCAGAGTCCCGCGGGGGCAGGGAGCAAACGCGGAGGGCCGAAGGAGAAACTGGAAAAGGTCAGAAGGGACGGACGATGAAGGACGCCTTGTTTTCTAACCGTCCATAAACTTGAAAATACACCTGTTTGCAAACTTAAGTTGGCCTGACAGTTGGTCCGACTCAAAGTTTGTAAGTCGAACTCCAGGAGAGCAGGTCAGGGGCTCCTTATCAATTCCATATGCAGCTAATGGTGTCGTGTGCGCTGGTGTCGGACTGAGCGACTGTACTTCAGGAATCGTGTGTCGTACTTTTTTTACTCTGAGCTGTTTGTCAATTTTGTGAAAAGCGGCTGAAAAATGAATAAATGCAAATGTCAGCAGCATGACAGCTCCACAGGGTGGGAGGCAACAACACGGCTTCTAAGATGTGAACTGAGCAGCGCTATCTCTCGCTCTCTGTCTCTCCCAGGCCCACCATCTGGTGAGCCGGGATGCCTCGTGCACATGCCGGCGCATTCTGACTCCCCCTGGTGAGAGACTTTACGACACGGTGTGAATAAGAAAGTCCTATAAAGAACTGTGGCTTAGTAGACCAGGGTGTTTGTAACCACAGTCAGCTCTTCATCACTTCTTTCACCCCAGATATCACATAAAATTCAGAACTAACCAATAGAAGTGTAATAATAAGAAAGAAAAGGACACATTTTAAGAATTTCAAAAATGTGACTTGTATGCTATTTATGTTGAAGCCCAGTCAACGACTGAGTATCAACTTAAGGACCAAAGATTTCACATGGAGGTTCAGGACGACAGAAGTGGTGTCACGCTCACAGCTCAGATCTGTTCGATGTAGAAGCCGTAGGATCGTCTACAGCTTGTTCACCTTCTCTTAGCTTTTTTCAACTTCTCCGCTCCTTTTAAAGGCTTAAGGCAGCTCTTACTATTTGTGATCACCCTCCTGTCAGCACATCAGGGGTTTCAGCGTGTGAATCAAACTAGTACATCGGATATTCTTTATGAGAAAAATTAATATTTCTCAGAAAAAGGCCATGCCTGCTGCCGTTACTCAAGAGTTTGTCAGGAACCCACTGTAAACAAGTGAGTCAAGCAGCTAACAGTTGGCCTTCAACAAGTCCTTTGAATCCTGAGTCCTTTGGTGGTCGCTGTGGTCTGACGCCACAGCGCTTCTCTGACGAACATCGCCCACGCACGAGCCCACCTCATTCCGTTGGGATCCGGGAGTCTGCACTACCTCCCGTGGTCTCTTACACCTTTATTTCTGTTAAGGCTATATCCCAGTGACAATTCTCAGGGAGAAACCACCTCCACCCCTCGTGATGGCAGAGCTACATCCTGACAGACTTGAAGCTGTATTTAAATGAGCCACAAAGAAATTAACTCTTTCGAATGTATGGTTTGTAGCTCCGAGGCTTTGTAGCGCCCAGGAATACAAGTCAACCAACAGTCATCGTTCCTGATACAAATCTGAACAAAGCGAGTTCATAACCCACACAAACTCACAGCAGGTTCCAATTATCCATTTGGCAAAGGGTTTATTATCATAGGAACATCCTTCTTCAGAGTCAACAAAACGGCCATCGGGGAAATGCCGAGATTTACGGCAGTTCATTTGGAAGATGAGGCAGTTCAACATGGTTGGATTTAATCAAGCTTCTTCAGAAGAGTTATTGCTACCAGAGTATGTTGTGTCTGCTGCTTTCACCCCCAGGTCACGGGTTCTAATCTAGGCACAGTATATTTTCACGGTAAACATCTGATATTTGGAGTGCGACCTGCTCTTGTACTTTCTCAAAACGCGCGTGAATTTGATTCAGTGGTACCAAATTTTCGGGGTACGGTCGTGTAGGTCTGAAACATGTACTGTACTCCATTACTATTATTTTTATTTGGCTGAAACCGTTGCCCAAGGCAGCTTACAATGTCAGGTTGTACGTGAAACTCCTTACAGTTACGGAGCTGAGTATTCCCAGTAAAGGTATTCAGAGCAAAGTAACCCGGGGTACTGTGGTACATGAGGGGTTCAAAGTAGAAGCTGATGAACCCCAAAAGTACGGCGTCTGCTGCTTTACTACGGTATTCCACATTGTACTACGGTGTAGGATTAAGAGTGTTTCCGGGGTTTTACCGAAGCCCCTGAGAAAACATTCTCGGTCTCGGTTTAAATCGGGAACTTTCTATCGCTTCCAATAAACTGCATCCATGGACAACAACACATTTCTTGTAACTGGATTAAAATGTACGTTGGGCTGGATACACAGAATTGTTGGATGCCTTCACGAAACTGAGCAAAAATGAATGTATAAAATAAGTACGCTTTGGGCTCCAGCGTGTGGGGAAGCTTTTCAGACGCAGCTCCTGGAGACTGAAAAATAAAAAGCGCAGAATTTCGTAGCAGGGACCACCACTCTGGTTGGTTTCATTTAAAAAAAAAATTCTTTGGGGGTGCCTATGTTTTGCAAAAAAATATATATATACATATATATTGTAGCCAAAAATATGACCTACTGCACGTTGTTTATTTCATACATTAATTTTTGCTCAGTTTTATTAGAGTTGCCAAAGTTTTGAAATGGGTGTGAAGTATTAGGCTGGGTTTAGCGTTACAGCTTTGGTCAGAATTATTTAAAGTTTGCCGTAACAACAATAACAAACATACAGCAAAGAAAATGGGGTCCGCGCATTTCAAAATGTGTTTCAAACTGCAAATCGGGGATACGTTTCGCACCCGGATCACCTGTAAAATGTGTTTATACCCCATTTGTTGTGGCGGCAGAGGTACAGGTTAGTAGCTGACATCGGTTTTGCTGTTTACCTGATCTTTGGGCTACATCATGGGGACAGTACATTTCAGCCATAGCAGCTAATGGACCAAAATAAGAGTTGTGAACAATTGAGAGCTGTTGAAAGCTGTGTCAACGGGGTAATGGGATCCACAGCCACAAGATGCGGCGATTCTCCTATTTCTTTTCTTTTACGGTTGGTGCTTATTCCAAAAAAAAAAAAAAACGTGCGGCAGAGAATATGGCGACGCTCGACAACTGGAGTGAGAAAAACGGACGGATAACAAAAAACACCCATAGAAGCGACTTTAATTTTATTCATACAAAACAAAGGATGCCAGACAAAAGAAAACACGTGAATTCACTGGCAACACGCGTACAGTAATTCAGAAGGTGCCAGAAGATATTTCTTTATAATGGTTATTATTCCTACAGTCACACATTTACTAAAACATTTTCAGGCTGAATTACTCACCAGGGTTTACTTAGTGTGTATATTCTGCCCGGACATACAAAAACAATTGAACTCACTAGAACAGGCCAGACTGCGCAGAACAGCCATCTTTCATTCCAAGAAATACAAAAACAAACCAATTCTAAAGTTCTCTTTGAAGGATTAAAAAAAAAAAAAAAAAACACAGTTCCTCAGCAAAGGTCCTGTTGGCTGGAGCCACCATGTTTAAAGTCTTACAAATCGCATACAGGTTTATGCATATTTACATATGTGACAATAAACTGTAAACATTAAGGCACCGGCCGCAGCGAGAAACAAGTTAGCTGAAGCAATATTTCAGCTTCTGGGTGCGCAGAATTCAAATAACCATGTGACAACAGTGGACAGGAATAAAGTCCTACGTTTACAGCAGACTTCAGCACAAATGTTCAAAAAAGACCTTTGTGATTTTTGTACAAAAACCCGAAATGCACAAAGACGGCAGTTGTTACACTCCAGTGCAGCAGCACAGACGCAGAATACCGCAGTTTCCTGAGAAAAGGTAACAGGTATTATGCAAATGACCATTTGCATAATACCACCCCCCCCCCCACACACACACACTATTACACAATCGCAGCTTGTATTTTTCTAAACTATACTTTGTCTTGTGTTTTTTTCACCCGCATCCCGGCTTTATCAAAAAGCACCGTCCTGCTCATTCAGAAATCACTCAAGTTACGTCATTCCTATTTAGCACAAAGGGAAGGGAAAAAAAAACAACCATCCAGCTCAGAATGGGATTTCTTTCATTTTAAAAATAAATGCATTTGTTTTATCAATTAACCGGCACCCAGCTCATTTCTAACAGCAGGATCTGAACCAGCACAGTAAAGGTGGCCCCCTGTACTGATGGGCCATCAGCTACATCCTTCTCACTAGATACAGTTTATTTGGTATTGTCGTATCCACATCTGTGGCGTGACGGTCAAACGTTTTCACTCAGTCCATCCTCCCAGGGCCATAATTCCGTTCCTCTCACAGCAAGCTCTCAAACTCAGGTGAACCCCGTCGGAGCCGGTTCTGTTTTCCGTAAGACCGTGATGTCACACGTACAGAACAAACGTTCCGTGACTCTAAAAAACTAACATCAACATATCCAAATTGCTGAAATGAGAAGATGAGACCTCCTGCTGAGCACCTTGACGCGGAAACGATTTGGCGTGCGAAAAAAAAATTAGCGGAAAAAGAACCCGAAACCCAGCGGAAAGCGGGGACCGTCAGGCAAATCCCCCCGCCGGCAGGTTATCAAACGTTGGCCGCTCTGTCCTGAGATTTCGCATGAATCATTATTTTGGTTCCGTTTAAGAGGCACGCATTCAAGGCCACTTTTTGAATGGTCGGTTGACAGCTTCGAACGCTGGCGGCGAAGGCTGTTTCCATGGTGTTCCGTGCAAAAGACGGCATGCGCGTGTCTTTGAGCTTAAGATGAAGCAAGGCGTGTGGGACGACAGCAGCGGAGATGCAATGAAGACATCTGAAGGCATCTGACAGCGGAGACAGAGCCGCGTTTTCCTGTCGCAGCCTCATCCGCGCCAATTAGAAAAATGACACTGTTGACAGATATACCTGCGAAAGGTTTACCGACAGAGCTGTGATTCAGCTCATCGTCCTACAAGGTAACACGCTCAGCTGTGCACGTGGAGGATTTGGGCTCCGCGGCACCATGAAGACGAAGAAAGACTCGACGCTGCCGTCAATGACAACTCCTAACTGCTCCTAACCACCTCCTGCACTTCAGCACGTCCTTCATAGAGAGCTGTCACACAGCCACTAACATCTCTGCAAACGAAAGACAGAAAACAAACCCCGTCCATCATGGGCGCTTTACGTAGAAGCTCAGAAGTTCTCACGTTCACTAGTGAACTGCTTTATTGTTTGCTCCTTGTTGTCGTTCTGTGGTTACATGATGCCGATAATGCAGTTTTCTGCAGTAGAGACCAATGCAGCCTGGATTACCGCGCTAGATGTGATCTTGAGAAACTGAGGGCTTCATGAAACGGTGCTACAACAGGTCGGCAATATAATATATTGCATAAACGGAGCTTGAAAACCGCGCAACGTAATACCAAATAGATTAGTTATACCTTTAGTCGTGCCAAATAAACATGGGGAGTCTGTTTTAAGGGTAATAAAATGTCAAACTGAAAAGACTTGCTTAAAATATCTTTTGAATTTTTTAAAAATATGGTCAGTTATTACGATAAATTACTCAGGGGGCTAAAACATGAGCGGTATTGCGAAACAGCTCTACAGGCAGCAGACCTAACCGAGGTGTCACGCTACTGAAGGGTTTGTCTGCTCCTAGACTTTATTCCACGACCTGCAACTGTACCCGAAGAAGCAAAAAGCCGCCGGACAAAAACAAGACAAAGCATTTTTGTGTCGCACAAACATTTTGTGTTCAGACACAAAAGCTCAGACCCCATTTTCTCACGACGCCGTGGCAAAGGCTGTAGCACAAGCCCTGCACTTCGGTCACAGCTTGAAGAAGAAAAAAAAATAGATGCCTGGCATTCGGCTTTTGAAGCCATTTCTCTCCAGGCAAAGGATAAAACATGGGTCCACGACAAGGGTTTCAATACCCTCTGTGTTGCTGGCTGACTTTCAGCAAGATCATAATAATAACAATAAGGTACAAGAGCTCCTGTTGGGTGGTAGGGTGGCGGACGGGGGGGGGTGTCAATGAGGATACTGACACAGGACATGGTAAACACCGGATAGCCCAGCCTGCCGGGTGCCTCTCACTTTTTCCACGTAGGGCAGGGAATGCCCAGATGGTGTTCTCCAGATCTTCTTAGTTCTGAGTGTTAAACACAGAGCAGATGCCACCCACCAAGGGTCCGGCAGACAGAGCTCATCTCCCCCCGGCTGATGAGTCACAGCACTGCAGTGGTCTCCCTCGAAACGGTACCGCAACGACAAAACGCAAGAATGGCCAGACAGCACTTTGGACCCGGTGACAAAGAGCGACCGGCTTCCAACAACAACAGTTCTTCTGCATTTCATCTCTTCTGACACGTTCATATTTGTGAAATTAGCTCAGCGACTTCTGCACGTGTTCAGTGTCCTTTGCAGACGTGACAGCTGGGCAGGCAGACGGCAAAACGAAGCGTCTTCTCACAAGCTCGCCCTCGAAGGCCGATTCACACCGAAAGCTTGCAAGTGAACACCACGCTTGAGAGCTGAACAAAGGGAAAAGGGACAGCAGCGTAAAACTGCACAAACACCTCGAAAGAGCAGCTTTTATCACTTTGCCTCTACGCTGAAGACGGGACCCAGCAGGAGTGGCGACAGTTTGCATTCTCTGAAAATTAACCGTCCGTGTTTTTTATTGCTTCATCTGCGCTGTTTCCCACTGTTTTCCGGGGTCACCAACAATACCAAATGCTAAATATCAGCTACTTGCACCTTTTTTCCAAAAGAATAAAGATTTTCTTAGCTGCTGGGAACAATCCAGAACATATTTTCGGAAAGAATTCAGAAACACGGTAAATTAACAAAGCAATGTTCCAACCATTAGCGTAAATACATTTGTGTCACTTCAGTTTAACTAACCTTATTGAGCACTCTTGTCAAACGGCGACACAGACGGGCAATAGATTGATGGATATGTTAGGTAACACGAATACAGAAAGTCTAAAGATATAATGTCCATAAAAACTAAAATAGTTATAAAAGCCATGAAGGGATCCAGCTGGCAACTGAGGAGAGGAAAAAAAACAAAAAACATCCCAACTAGAAGACGAGTGAGAGAAACAAACCTCTTCTACGCTTAGAGCTCAGCTGCATGTTTGCCAGCCACAGACAAGAAGTGAAACTTTAGATAAATCACTACGTCTCACATCTGCACCTTTCCTTGAGGTCCTTTCTTGCGCCTCCTTTCTGCTCTGATTTAGACCCAAATTCTGGTTCACAACAAACACATGTGTTTGTGTTTTCAACAGGTTTATACAACTCCATATGTGGTGCCAAAAATAAACCATGATCACGCTGTTTGCGTGTCTCTGATCTCTGAGACTTAAGAGAGAACATCCATGTTAGACAGTTTAAATAGAACTGAGATGCTTCCACACGATCACATCTTTGCCACTGATAGTTAAATTCTTGGTAGTTCAGTGCTACTTCCATCCCACACAGGGGAAGTGGTTAGTGCTGCTCTCTTCAACTTGACAGACGAGGGTTTGAAACCCACCTCCTACTGTAGTGCTGGTCAGCAAAGATCTCACAGAACTGTATACACATTCAAAAAAATGCAAATGTCCCAAAAACACCCAGGTATTAATAGTTTACATTTTCATTGTTTTAGGTGTAGGAACTTTATTGCTAAGCAAATGGAATTAAAAAACATTGGTGGGGAAACAGAAGTTTCCTGCAATCCAGCTGAGCAAAGAATCATGAAATGAGGGTAACAATTGCCGCACGTAATATTTCTGCCTTTGAACTAAAGGCTTCAGTCGAAGCAGATTGAATGAATCAACGCTTTTCCACAGACGTTGCTGAGGCTGATTTTCCCAGAGCCGTGAAGTCGAAACCTGCACGGATCTGAGAACGAATGTGATTTATTTGCTCACTTTTGTATCTCTTGCTTCTGTTGTTCATGAACGAGGTCTCTGAACCAGAAACACGAGGAATCTTCCACAAATTAATATTTATTTTTATTAGATAGATCTCTAATTTATTTCTTTTTTTCTCACCGTTCTTGGGAGCACATCAGTGCCGTTCTTCTTTACCTTCTGCTTGCCGCAGGTATCATAACACAGGGTGGAAAAAGCTGTTGTTACTCCACTGTATGGAACAAACTCTCTCTATGACGTAGTTCATTTTTCAAGTATTGTCACTCAGTCTGTGGTCGAATTTCTCCAGCAGAAGATCGATGAGGCCACCGAGATTTTTACAGCGGAGCGAATATTCAACAGGCTATGCAGCAGCTCGGCTGTCTGTTTGCTCCGGGTAAGTTGGTGATAAATACCCGCAGGCGGCTACCTGCCTCCTCCTTATTACTTGGCACCTGTCCCTGCCATACCTGTGGAGGTGCCACTGAAACACACACCTACCACCTTGCTCCCTCGCGACGGCTCTTTCACGCCTTAACCGTTCTGCCGTATGACTAAATGTGTCGCCCTTTTATGAACCTGACAAGGGTGTGAAGAAGAACCAATGTGTTCAAACAGCAGAGACCAGAGGAGAAATGCTCTACAGGCACAATAAAAGCCCTGGGTGAAAATTTGTCCCGCACTAAGACAAACAGTGAATAACCATATATGATGGGCAAGTCATTTCTCGTAAGCCTTTGAGCAAACAGTGTGAAAGGAACCCCTCTGCCTAGCCCTTCCGTGTTTTTACTGTATTATACACTGTACTGTACCAATACCAGGGGATCTTTTGCCTTTTACAGAAAACTTATAAGCAAAATTAAACCACTCCAGTGTTTAAAAGTACTTAATTTTGTGATTATTACATTAGTTTAATCCTCTGGATTCCAAAGCAGCCCCCCCCCCCACTCTGCTCAGTTACAATGTGACTGTAAAGCACAGTAGCAGCACACACAGCTTCGACAGTTAATATCAAACATCACCTTTCTGATTATTGCAAATGTTTTAAAGATTTTTTCAAGTTTTTTATTGGGGAGTTATTTATATTCTGCACAACTGTAAAAATATCTCAGCCATTGCTGGAGAAATGACCCCAATGATAGACTGTCAGTGGTGAGTTTGTGGTGCAATTTGTAATGAGGTGTGTGTGTGTGTGTGTGTGTGTGTGTGTGTGTGTGTGTGACGGGGTATTTAACATTACACTGTCACTTTTTGCCTTCTGTAAGACGTTTCCTGTATTCCCACGCAACTCCGACCTCCCAGTGTGTCAAAACACAATAAACTGCAATTTCTATTCATTTCACTTCTTCAAAACGACGGTATCTGCGGAACATCCAGGAAAGGTACTCACGGGGAGGAGCAGGCAGCTGAGACTGAGAAGAAGCGCACATTTCGGGGCATCCATCTCGTTCGCCCGGGAATGCGGAACCTGGGAAGCGCTTCTTTTTCTCTGCCACAACTGCGCAGAAACATGGGTGCAGTCCGACCGGAGCGGCGTCACCCGGAGCCGAGCGACAGGCGCCCACGCTGCGCACCAACTGCGCACCAACTGCGCTCTGCGGCCGCCGCAGCTGGTTTCCGCTCAACTTGCGTGAAGCGCTCGCTCTCCCGCGCGATCGTCCCTCCTCCGCGAGCGGCTCCATTCAGAAAGCCGGTGGGCTCGTCCGAAGGGGGGCGTCAGCGGCCAATGGAGGCGCGAGGAGGGCGGGAAGGGCGGGGAAGCCCCGTCTGCGCCCCCCCCCCCCACACACAGACACAGATGCGTACTCTGGGCGGCCACTTTATTAGGTACACCAGTTCACCCGTCTCTCAGCTGCAGGGGTTCTCTCTCCTCTGGTGGTTTGTCAGCTTCAGCCGCATTTATCGAAGTCCACCTCGTCCCACCTCATCCACACCTTTGTCCCAGCACAGGCTGCTGTGGTAAAGGTAAAGCACTCTCATGTTTGTGGGACTGCAGGTGTGTCGAAACCCCACAAGTTCAGCTGCGTCTGAGGTGCTGGAACCAGAGAGACGGGCGCCAACGATGGAGCCGTGTCCAAAGATCACGTCTCGTCCGCTCTGATGCTCATTCAGGCAGAAACTGAACCAATGGTTCCTTATTGTACATACTGTACACGTCGCAGCCCCCCACCACGCAGGCCAGCTCTTCAAAACTGATTTCCCCGAGAAGGACCCCCTCCCCTTCCATGAAAGCTTGCATTAAATCAGAACCGCAGCTGTATTAGTAATTAATCCACTAATGTATCCTTCATCTCATGGTTTTTTAAACACCCCTCAAATCAAATTTGCCAAGTGACCCCAATGAAACCACTGGCCCTAGTGTGGGTCGCGACCCCCATTTTGGGAAACCATGCTGAAGACCATGGCTGTGCAGTGCCAGTGCAGGGCAGGCTGTGGGTATAAATGGCAATGTGTACCTAATTAAGCGGCCAGTGAGTACATACACACACACACACACACACACTCACACACACACACACACACACACACACACTCACACACACA
>UFQX01001252.1:39984-77026 GCA_900497675.1 Arapaima gigas | reverse complement strand
TTGAGCTCTTACAACAGGGACCAACACCCACAAAAGACTGCAATAAAGCAGCTACAAGTGATGAAAAAGGTTGCACAAAGGAAATTTTGCCACAGATACACTTTCTCAGAAGCTTTGAGCACAAAGACAGAACCCGAGGGAAATAAACATCTACGCTGAATGACACACGTGGCACATGAGAGCCCTGTCACAGAAGAACATCCACTGGGATACTTTGGAGCTCAAGGACAACAGAGAAAATAATGGACTAGTGGTTACACCTTTTATAATCAGAAATAGTTGTTTGCAATGATTATCTTTTCAGTAAAGAACTTTGAGCAATATATGATATACTCATATATGATATGAGTTGCCTGTAAAAACTGAATTCCACTCGTATATATCATGAACGTTTTGAACTGTAACCCTTTACTTACTTTCTTGCTTACTCATTCATTCACTCATAATGTACCTGGGAGAGGCAACCTGAACAGTAAATGGGAGGTTTTGTGATCCTTTTGCAATCATATCATGCATACACATTGTTTGGAAGCCATCAACAATATGAAGCTGTAAACCTAGGCAGTATTACTTTATATCCAAATAAAAGTTAAATATTGTAGCTGATAGGCTTAAAATCATTTTACCTCACATGTAACTGAAATTCAAAATGTTTACTGAACCTCAAGGACTATGAGGCTGGAGCTGGAGTTCTAATCGGCATGTACATCTGTTACTCCCCACCACACTGGAAAAAGTAGAAGACCAAAGATACCATTAGATTGGAGCCAGATTCCAGTTTGGAAGTATACCCATCTGTTTAAAATACCCACTGGCACTGTACTTAAAAGCAGGTTTTATGTCTATTTGGCAAGTATGTCCTTTGACCTCGTTTCACAAACATACAATATCTGAGATCAGCACACAAACGTTCCATTATAAAAGGATCCTGATACTGTAGTTTTTCAGTGAGATGAACCTCAAACAGCAGTTTTGAAATTAGTTAAGTGACTCAACCCAAAACTGCACCTTATAGGAAAAGTTGAATGACAGACCTTGAAGTAGTTTTGCCTGCTGCCAAACCAGCAGATTGAAACTGTGGATAAATTCATACCCATGGTACACTTTTGGAAGACCAAGTGGTTTAAATTGTATGTCTAACCATACGGTCCCACCTTTATCTACTGAGATGCAAAGCTTCTGCAGCCTTTGAGATCATTGACTGCACAAAATACTATGAAAAGAATTTCCCTTCCATTTGTGTTGTTAACCTTCAAAATACTTGTCCTGGAATAAACTGTCAAGAATTCTTGGCCTCAATGGGTAATGTACAAGCCTTGAGGATACCAGAAAAGTAGAATAGTCAAGAATAATCCACTTCATCTAGTTAGACCTCCTCTTCAATACAGATAGTAAAACACTGCATAATGGCAAGAAAACATAAATGAACCTTGCATTAATTGTTGCCATTATAGGACACTGTTGTTCCCTATGACAACTGGATTAGGAGAACAGGAAACAAACCATTGGCATTTGTGCCACGTTCTTAAAAAGTATCCAAATACTGTATTTTGAACAGGTCTCATTCTGACATGTTGCCCCTGCAAGCCAGCAGTAATAACTGAAGCAGTTACCTTTTGATTTACACAAAAAAAGTCAGTGTCGTGAACAGAAAATCGTGTACATACTACCTTGAAGGCCTCAGCAATATGGATCTTCAAATCTTGCAAAAGTGGCTCTCCTACTCCATAGAAGTTAAACGTTGTACATGGAGAGGACCAGGAAACAAAGTGTTCTTTAATGGTACTTTACACTGTTTATATATTAAATAGCCACCATTGTACTGCAGGTCTGATATTTGGATGTTTCAACAACAACTGTTTAGCACAGATGACCATTCACATCTTCACTTCAAAGTGAAGTGGGTACACTGCCTGGGGAGAACAGAAAATTAGCAGGTTTTTTCTGATATCTATATTCATTTGTTTGACAAATTGTGCACTTCATGACACCAGCAGTCATTTCAGTTACACACAGATACAATAGTGTGCAAAAGTCTTAGGCATGCAACTTGAATGTCTGTTGAGAAGTACAGGTAGATTCTTATCTACCAACAGTGAGGTTTCTGATTGGTCCCAAATTCATTCTGCAGCCTGAGAATGACCTCAAATACCCAATCTCAGTCATACAGAACTGTCTTGAGCAAAAAGAAGGAATCCTGCAACAGATGGTATGGTCCCCACAGAGCCCTGATCTCAACATGATCAAGTCAGTCTGGGAGGACATGCAGAGACAGTCAAAGTCTGCAGAAGAACTGTGGCCAGTTCCTCAAAATGTTTGGAAGAACCTACCAACCGCTAGCTTAAACTGCAGGCAAGTTTGCATAAGAGAATTGATGCTATTTTAAAGGCAAAGGGTGGTCACACCAAATATTAATTTGATTGAGGTATTCGTGGCATTATTTTTGGAACCATCCTTGCTTTATAGCATTTTTCCCACAGGTGCCTACGACTTTTGCACAGTACTGTATATTCACAAGTAAAATAACCACGTATTCTTTAAAAATTATGAGGTTTAAAACCACAGAGTTAAACCAAAAACTCATCTACTCATGACAAGGTACACAAGTAATGCAAAAGAGAGCCGACAGACTGGAATCTGGATCATTTGTGGTGGTGCCATCTTGTAAAATCAATTGTTCTTTGAAAACCAGAAGGTCTGAGCAGTCTGGACATTGGCACACGAGAGCTGTCTCGTCACCTTGAAGATTCACATTTTCAAAAAAAAAGGCTGTAGAGTAATTTAGACACCAAGAAATTCAGATTACATCCACGTGTTGCTAGTATATCACCTATAACACTATTCATGGCAGAAAATGGGCACGATACTTTGAAGATGCTAACAATTAGGAAGTTTACAGCTGTAGTCAAACTCTACATCAAGTACTGCAGGTGTACTATACCTAAAAGGTCAAGCCAGTTCAAAAACAGCACTGGGGATCAAGCATATCCAGTATCTTGGTAGGACAACAGAAATCATGCTACAAAGCTCAGCATTTCTATTCTGTTAGATGAGATTGAAGTGTTGGAGGCAAGAACCCCAGGCCTCAATACATTCCAGTTGATTTTAAGTAGCCCGATGCGCCGTAAAGCTTGTCAGAAGTCATCTCTTACCTCTTTAAGACACCGTAAACGTACTGCTGCTGGACAAGAGCGACGCAGACCAGTAAACCTGACCAAAAGGGTTTCCCCGCATGTCAGAAGTGACAGTAAGACAGTTTGAACATATGATACCAGCAGACTTGCAGCATATTTGTGAAGCTGCCTATTGGTGGTTTATATACAAGCCAAAATTCTTGTCTGACACTACCATAAAAGGAAGAATAGTCCAATAGTAGGTCCCAGTATGGAGCTCAACAGCCATTTGCAACAAACCTGGAGGTGTGTAAATGGGGACAACAGGTCTTGAGGAAACTATCCACTTCAGCTGGATAACATTAGCCAGGCATCCTCCACTTTAGTGAAAATAGTGAAATAACTGATGCATAATGGTCACAAATCGTGAATGAGTCTTCTGTATTAATCAATTTCATCTCGGGACACTACTCTTACCTGGAACAGGAACCTCATTTCACTGATGAGTATTCAATTTGTGTGGATTTCTTTACAGACATCCATATGCTGTACCTGGAAAAAATGGGTCTCATCTTGCATATTAGCCCCCTGCTGTGCCACGGCAATGTCACAAAAACAGAACAGTCGACATGACTAAAACAATTACCCTTTAAGCAGCAGAGCAGTTGACCCAAGAAAGGTCAGTGTCCTGACTAGGAAATCTATGTGCTACTTTGATGGAGCTTCAGATCTTGTCAAAGTGGGTGTCCTCATTACACGCAAGTACCTGGAAGAGGCCAGCAAACTGGTAAATGGTTCTTTAATGGCATCATCAACTGTTTATATATTAAATACCTTTGTACTGTAGGTCTGATACCTGCATGTTTCTACAGCAAATCTGAGCAGGAGATGAACACATGCTCAGTTGTTCAAGATGAAGACACAATACCTGGGGGGGAGAAAATTAGAATTTCATTTGTCAAACTATTGTTATCAGTATTTATCTTGAAAAATAGATTGTCTGTTGATATCCATATTTGGCTGCTTAGGACAAATTGTACACTGAATGAGACCAGCAGCCATTTTAGTGACATATGCATATACTTACAAGTAAAATAACCACATGCGGAGTACTTTGAAACTGAGGTTCGAAACCACAGAGTTAAACAAGTAATAGCCCGTGATAAGGATTATAAATGCCATAGAGATCAGCCAGCTCTCAATCTGGCTTATTTGTGGTGGTGCCATCTTATACAATCTATTGTATCTTGAAAACCAGAAGGTCTGATCAGCCTGAAAATTGCCATATTTACCTGCTAGGGTGATATGAAAACAGCTTCAGACCACATGTTTTGATAGTGTTGCTTCACTCATTTTGATTCAAAATGCTTGGAACCTTGAGACCATTTTTTTTTATTCACATAAGGTCTGATATTCTCTGTGCAGTCGATGAGAGCCCCCACTGCTGTATCTTTTTTGATAGCCAGAAATGAGGCTAAATAAAATACAACAGCATGCATGAAAGAAAAGGGGGGAGGGTCTGTTTGTGTGATGCTGGGAGTGTTAGGTAGAGGAGAGCCCTTCTGTCTAGGTTCTAACCCATAGTCCCCTCTGTCCTCCATGCCCACCATGCCCCTTTCCTCTCCTGTTGATTGCAGAGTCCTTAATGTCACCACGCTGGTTCAGAAGTGGGATTTTTGCTCTCCACACTGTTTGCCCACCATTACCAAGCTGTTGCGTCTCCTTTACTGGCAACGTAACCATGACAGTCAATTTCAAGCTCTGCTTGCTTCTTAAAGAAAATCAAATTGATTTAGGGGGAAAAAACCTCAAATAGAATTTCATCCGCTCCACAATTCAATTAAAATGTACTGGCGATAAACCTTCTGTCCTTGCTAGCATGAGCTCTATTTCTTTTTGTCTGTCTCACTCACTCACACACCTTTCTGAGGTATGGATTTTCTTTTGAATACACCTTGGGGATTTCTCCAAAAAGACTGATGTTTTGCTAATTTAAAATCTCACTGATTGTTATCAATGAACATCAGTATCCTGTATACCTCAAAAAGCTTTCCTCCTCTTTTTATCTTTGTCAAACAGATTCTCTAAAGGGACACCAGTGGCATTTATCAGATCAAAGTGTGCATTTCTGAAGATTTTGTCATGTGAAAATAGACTGATGAACCAACAGTTTGGTTTTGCTGCTTGTTAATCAATGTTTTTTGCACTAAACCATCCTCTTTGTGAACATCTTTAAATGGCATGGAAAATTCAGGAACTATTGAGGAACTATTCAGGAACTATCTTTTTCATGCAGAAAAGTAGTGCTTCTGTTGCCATTTTTTTCAGAGAACAAATATTCTCAGCTATCTCTGATTAACCTAAGCAGAGTGGTACTAAAGTTCTATTTTACTGACATCTAGAAATGCATAAAAGAAAATGGGAAGGGCAAAGGTCTGCTTTTGCGAGGATGGGATGCCAATTTTACAAACTTTTGACTTCAATAGAAGTAAAATTGTATGACAACCCGTGAATCAATTATTAGCTGATGCTTTTATCCAAGAAGACTTAAATTTGATAATTCCATGCCATCGAATTGAGCAATTTTAAAACCTTGGTCAAGAGTACTACAGAAGCAGCCATGAGTGGAACTTGAACCAGTAATTTCTTGGTTTCAAGTCCATATTTTTAATTGCCATGTGGTCTACTGGGCCAATGCTCCGTATGATGTCATTTCACATTCTGTGAGTGTATTCTGCTTTCATTTGTATTTAATACCATATCAATCAGTGGCATATAATTCAATTAAGTATTTTTTCTTGTACTTACACAAAACTCATTGCAAATTAAATTAAGTACTATTAGTACTCAGTTCTATTCTCCAAAAAAAAAAATCAAAGGCTATGGGATGTATCCAACCTGAACTTTGACTTGTAGTCAAAAAGTGGACATGCTAAACTATGCGGCAACCATAATACCTGTTTGTGCAAAAATTAATTTGAGGGAAATACTGATTTTAGATAAAGATTAAGGCCTGACCTACCACTTGTTGTAGGTGGTCTGTATGGGTGGATAGTCAAGTCCTACTCTCACTTTTTATGGGTTGTCCTAGAACGTTCAGAGTTTTTCGTCCTCCTTACCTTTCAACAGATCAATAGAACTTAATTTTAAGAAATTAATAAGGTTTTAAACAGCTGGGAACAAAAATACAGTTTGACCCTTCGCATTTGTGATAAATCTGTTCGATACCAAACGTCGTTCGTCGTCCCTCGAGTCTTTGCTGCTACCTTTTACAGAATTATTCCAGTAGGGTTTACGATTACGATTTATATGGACTAAAACACTTTGAGGGTGGGTGGTGATTTTTGATTGATTGCTGGAAAAAGGAACGCATGAAAATACCGTAAGAAGCGTCAGCATGTTAATAACTTTTGTATTGTGTGTATTACTTGAAACGAGGACACAAAACGCGCAACTAAAGATGAAAGGCGCTGCTGATTGGCTGTCACGGGAACCAATGAGGTGACGATTTACACCCTCCCTAGCTTGTAGCATCTTTTTTCCCTCTGTATCTTCTGATTGGCTGTCCATCACGACCAATGTCGTCTGAGTATTTCCTGTGCTTGCCTTTCCGGTTTTTTTGAGTCCCGCCTTCCGTTACTTGACCCCATAGGATCTGGTAGTGGTTGTCGCGTGAGGAACTGCACTTCGAAACACAACAGGAATTGCGAAAAGAGAAGAGAAAACAAGATCATGGCTACAGACTCATGGGCTCTGGCTGTGGACGTCCAAGAATCAGTAAGTATGATTGTTGTTCCTTGCGTGGGAGCAACTAGCTGGCAGTAGCACCCGGTGCTAGTTAGCATGGACATGAAGGCCTGGGACGCTCCAGAGTAGCGACAAAGGGGCGAAATATAACGCAGAACGCACACGTACATCACGTTGCTTCATGTTAATAATATAATGAAGGGAGCGACGCTGTTTATGTCTGACGACAGAATCAGAAGTCGGAGCGGTTTCGTTATTTCGTCTAAGGCGAAATCATAACTTGTCTGGCGAAACATTTTTTTAACAATTTGGAAAATTGTCCACAGTAGTAATATGTCAGTAAATGTGTTCATTCTAGAGTCTGTTAGCTGTAAAACGGTAACTTTGTAACTAAACTATTGTAATAAATCAAGTCGGTGAGAGTTTGTCTAAATAAATCTTAATTAATGCTGTTGATTTTATGATAGTGATCTCGACTGTAAGACGTTTCCCAGACGTCTGAATTAATGTAATAATAATTAATAATTAATTAAACGAAGACGTTTTTGCAGATTGTTCTAGTAGGTGAATAAGCAACAAGAACTGTGCCTGTGTAATTTGGGCGATGTTGGTGAATCCGATTTTAGCCGTGGAGGTCTTCTCACACAGTGACACAGAGCACTGAACAGTGGATCAAAGGAGCATAGCAGAAGTAGATATAATAAGCTAGTTTTATTTATATATATATATATATATATATATATATATATATAAAGTAATAATGACTATAAAAACTGTACAATAAGCTATCTGGCAACTGAGAAGATGAAAGCAAAAGAAAGTCCTAGTAAAGTGCCCCTGACCAAGATGTTTACCCAGAATCAATAAAGTAAGAGTAGCCTGCTATGTAAATGATTGTAAAATTGGTTGTCTCATATTGTAAGTCCAGAGGTGTCAGCAAAATAAAATTTTAAAGTAGTAACTTAAATTGTCTTTAGTCATTGTAATGCTCTAGTTAACACTTTCAGTTTCAATGTTTTTACATTTATTTTTTTAAATACTCTCTCATACAATCAAAAGTTCCCCATACAGTGTACCTGTCACCTTTGCATTGTTGTGCATGTTTCATTTTGTACATGTTTTCACATCTGGAGGTTTTTACAGAATTTATGAACATATACACACAAGTTTGGTTTTTAAAAATGCTGTATCTAAGTTGATGTGTTTACAAATGTAAAAGAAGTTGAGATTGCAATAAAATTTGCAGAACTTTGGTCATTTCCGTTAGAGAGACTTTTGTTGTGGTTGCAGCTTGGAACTTTGCAGATAAAAGAGAATGAAGAGAAGCTCAAAGCCGAAGCAAATGGTAAGGCAGTGAAATCTCACAAACAGGCACATGTTTCAATAATAATCGCTGGGCATCTTGTTTCATCTGTATCCCTGTTTCTCATTCTGAGCAGTAGGCTCTCACAGTCACTGAGCTCGATACTGGGACAACGGGAGTCGTTCAAATGCTCACATTACTTGTGTGTTTAATGTTTCAGTTGAAACAGTGCAATCCATCCTGACATGCTGTCACCAGATGTTGACAAAATTTGTCTCTCAGGTGTGATATAATGATTTTTTGCACAGAATAGACAACTACAGTAAAACCCCACTATACGACAATTTTTGGTATAATGCGATTGGCTCCTATGTTTCTGTGGGAGGGATTAGTCGAGTAATTTTTAATGTTTTTAGTTCAATTGTGTACAGTATCATTATTTCTATCTACTTTTGGGCTCTTTGTTATTCTGCTTTTTCTTGACAAAGGGTATGTCACTGATTTTTAATATTTTTTTAAATTAATGAACAGTGCTAGCATGAAGAGTAAAATCTTAAACCACATAACTATGGATTGATCAACTCACAATTTCTTAAGGAAATGATAACTGAGTAAAAGTTTCTAATAACTTTATTATGTTCATTTCAGGATTTCTTGCATGTCTTCTAAAAAAATTGAAAAGCAACATTATTTAAATAAATCTTTTCACACAGTAACTGGAAGACAGACTGAAAAATCTTGTTTTTCATAAACCTCAAAATATCTTCACCCCACATTAACTTAATATTTTGGGTCCCAATGATCAATTTATGGTGGGGTTGTATTGTACTTATACATCAATAAGTAAATGGTAATGGCATGAAAATTTTAAAGTTGTCTAGTTGTGGCTCCTGTTGTGCCTTGGTACGTGCCATCTTACCCATTGCCAGGTGTATATCATGTATTTTTGCAGTGTTCAGTTTAAGCATTACTGCTTATATGTGATGTTTGTCCAGCATGTCCGGTTATCAGTAACTTCTTGAATATTTTCTTAAAGTTTGTTTTAATTTTGGGCTTGGTGTCCCATCAACCACTTAGCATGACCAAGTTTTTCTGCTAGGAACAGCAAAGACAGAAGAGGATGGGGACAAAACAGATGAGGAGGAAAAAGGTGGGCATTTACAAGTTCAAAAATAATTCCTATTTTTCCCTTCTGTGACCAGCACCCCTCTGGCTGCTTTGTTATAAAATTAGATTATATTCAGTTTGTCTCACCTAACAGGGTAGTGTGATGCATTGTTCTGTTTGTTTTTTATATTCTTGTCTAAATAATTTCCTGTCAGTATTCATTATTTACCTTATGTTTGAACTGTAAAAAAATATCTGCTGAAAAATACTTTGTGGTGGATTTACATGGTATAATTTTAAAAGCAATATTAAAACTTTCTGTAAAAATGACATTCACATATTTTGAAAGCTACTTAAGGTTTAAATGCACAAGGTAAGTACACATAATAGCATTTCTTTTGCACTATGTTTATGCTGAAAAGTTTTGTTGTAAATGAGGTGAAAGATGCAACAGTCTGCGTGGATGACGCAGTGGTTCACTGTCAGAGAGTGATGTTGGATGTTTTGATTTGTGGTTTAGAGGACAGAGCAGCGCAGTCACTCCTGAACAAGCTGATTCACAGTAATCTGGTGAACACAACCAACCAAGTGGAAGTTCTTCAGAGGGATCCTAACTCGCCCCTGTACTCGGTCAAGTCTTTTGAAGAGCTCCGACTGTAAGTGCACATCTAAACGGGTTAGAGCTACAGGACGAGTGTGACGCACTCCGCAAGTGATGGGGATATGCGCTTGTTTTGCAGAGACCAGGAAATGTGTGCAGAGTTCAGTTTTTATACAGTGCTAAATAGGCTTTGATACATTTTCACATCTGGTCATATCAATCCCCCCTCCCCCCAATTTGAGTTTTTGGGTTTTCCATAACTGCAGGCAAAAAAGTGCCAATATCTTCCTAATGAAGGTATTCTTCTTCGTAAATTATATGTGCGGAAATTTCTTTGAGGATCATTAAAGCACCAATGAAGCTGATTACAGGTCATGGTTTACTTACTTTGAATGTATTTTGTACATGTGTAATTGTAACAATGGCTTTTAATGAAATCCATTTTCTGAAAGCATTCATCCACTCAGGCTTTACTTCTTCAGTAAATGGTTTAGCAGAAGACAGCTGGAATATATGGGCTAACTTCCTGACCAAAAGGTACAACAGAAGGACTGTGTTTTGAACTTGCAGCCATCTGGTTGCTTACCCAGGTTACTCACACAGGTCCATAAAACTTACACAGCCTTCTGCTGTTCCACTTCAGGTGGTGGGGTTTCTAACTGGCCATCCATATCTGACCAGTGCTTTGTTGTGCGTTTGTACAGCAAGCCTCAGCTGCTCAAGGGTGTGTACGCCATGGGCTTCAATAGACCTTCCAGAATCCAGGAAAATGCTTTACCCATGATGCTTGCAGAACCGTAAGTAAACAGGTGTTTGCCAAAAAATGGACATTAGTCTCAGTGCAGTGACAAAAGAAGTGAATTCTCATAGATTTTCAATTAATTCATTTCACTCATATTACATGTTAAATAGTGATGCACCCATAAGGAACTTCTGGTCGATATCGATATCTAATCATTTCTGTCTACCTCTCTTTTTGTCGACCTTATTAGAAACCACACTTGACAATCTTTACCTGTCAATGCTAATTGTTTGCAAGTGTTACAAACTACCTATTTTATGTCACTTTTGCTTACTTTGAAAAAGTTCCACACCACAGACATTTCCAGCACAGCATGGGCTGAACATTCTGCTCATTCAGAACACACTTCATGTGTCATCAAAGATCGGTTTGAATTATTGATCAAATCTAAGCATAGTTGCCAATAAAATTAATTTAGACCAATATCAGCCGTTAACTAATGATTACAGTATCATTGTGCATCCCTAGTTTTAAAATGACCCAGCTTTATATACATTATTTTCTCCATGTTGCTTTGAAGAAAACCATGAGCTAAAAGAATAAACATAAATATTGAAACATTTTTAATGAAATTGTATGTTTTGATCAAACGTGTAGCAAATTGATTTAGGTTTTCATTCCGGAATACCCCCAGAAGTGGTTCTTTTCATTTCATCACATGACTTCAAGTTGGTCTGTTTGCATTCTTCAGTGAGGTTGTTTCCATTGTTTCCAGTCCACAGAACCTAATTGCACAGTCACAGTCAGGCACAGGCAAGACGGCTGCCTTTGTGTTGGCCATGCTCAGCCGCGTGGACCCAGCTAACAACTGGCCGCAGGTGAGTGTGCTACTGTCTCTTCTTAGGATGTGGGCTGCACCCATACCAGAATCTGACCTGAAGGTTCACCCTCAAACATATAATGGTATGTTAACTCTATTTACAGTTGTATGCAAAAGTGTAGGCACCCCAGCGAAATTCTGTTTTTGTTGATATTTTTTGTAAAATAACAGACATGAATTTCTGCAAATTTTAATGCACTTTATTTGCTGAATTTAACAGATTGAAAAAAGAAAATGCTAAATGTACTTAGCAACACCCCATTTGTTAGCCTCGTACCTCACTTTCTGTTCTTGCTGTAGGAAGTTTTATCCCACTTGTCCTTGCAAAGCGTTTCAAGTTCAGAAATGTTCTTAGGTCATCTAGGGTTCACTGCATTTTTGACATCTACCACAATTTTTTCAATATTTGAGTTTTCTATAATTACCTCCAGTTTCTGTGAAGGCCGTTCCAAAACCTTATCTTTTTTCTGTGCGTGATTTTTCAGTTGTCATATCACTGTCTTGTTGGAATATCCAAATTGTCTTTAGCTTCAGTTTATTTAATGATTGTGGGACATTAGATTACAAGATTTTTTGATACTGGACAGAATCCGTTCTTGCCACTACCTATCCAATATTTCCCGTGCCACTGGCTGCCACACAACCCCAAAGCATAAGAGATCCATCCCTGTGTTTAACAGCTGGCAAGGTGTTCTTTTTTGAACTGATTGTCTTTTTTTTCCCCTCCAAACATACATTTTGTGTTTATATCCAAATAGTTTAATTGTATCTTCATCAGACCAGAGCACTAAATAGTCTCCAGCTTATTTAAATGTTGCGTTGCCTTTTGTGTTGAAATCACAGGTAATATTTCCTTCTAATGACTGTTCCATGCAGACCACGTTTGTGCAAGGACCACTGATCAGTGAACCAACACACCATTGTTTCACTGTCAGCTAAACCTTCCAGTAGGCCTTTTGCAGTGATATGGGGGTTTTGCTTTGACATCTTGGCCAGTCCTTGGGTGGTTCTTACAGAGATATTTTTTTGGTCTTCCAGATCTTGCTTTGAGTTCAACAGTTCCCCTTGATTTTCATTTGTTAATGATATTTCAAACAGTGAAAATTGCATTCAGGAAGCTTTTAGATACCTTTTTATAGCTTTCCCCTACTTTATCTTTTCTGTTGCTCAGGAAACTGCTTAGAGGAGCTCTTGGCTGCTGAGTGCAAGCACAACACGGTGGTTTGTAGACTGAGAGAAATTATCAAGCTCTGAGATTGCCATCACCTGACTTAGATTAAGGCCTAGCAAGTCAATGAAGTTCTGAGACCTTGTGAAAAATAACACTGTATGTCACATTTAGCATTTTCTTTTTTTCAATCTGTTAAATTCAGCAAATAAATAGTGAATGTGCATTAAAAATAGCAGCAATGTGTAATGTTGGTTTTTTTCAGTGCTGAGGTCGTTTTACGTAGAATATGAACAAAACTTCATTTGACCAGGGGTGACTAATTTTTTCCTTACACTTGTATGTAAACACTTCTGAAGCAACAAAAACTGCTACAGCTTATTAAAATATATACCCTTTAATTCTGTACAGCAGCACTTTTGCCAGTTACTCTGTGATTGTATTTTTGTTCAGGGGCTTGTATCAGATATTGATACAGGTATACACTTAGTATCAAAAACCCAAAAGGTCTTTTTTTTAATCTGTGCATGAAATATTTGACTTTTTATTTTTTTTTTTTTTTTTTTTTTTTTTTTNGGTCTCTTTTTTGAATCTGTGCATGAAATATTATTTGACTTTTGTGTTTTTTTTTGTTTGTTTTTTTTGTGTTTTTTTTTGGTTGGTTGTTTCCTCAGTGTCTCTGCGTCTCCCCCACTTATGAACTAGCCTTACAGACAGGAAAAGTCATTGAACAGATGGGGAAACATTATCCTGAAGTTAAACTGGAATATGCTATCCGAGGCAATAAATGTAAGTTCCAAATGGTGCAGAGTTGTTTTCCTTTTTGTTCACTGACTGAAAAAAAAGTTTTTTAGTATTTAATTCATAGCCATTCCTATGGCATTTAAATGCAACGCAGAGCTTGGATTTCTTTGCATGGGCACAGCCATATTTGTATGGTTTTACACTAATCAAATGTCATGTTGTATAGGGTATCACACCTATATGTTTGGCTTTTGTGGGATCTGTTCAACTGCTTTAAATCACCCTTCTTGGTGCTAAAAAAAAGTGAGAGCTGCATTTACAGGCAGGTGACTGGATCTACAAGGTGTGAAATTGAGTGCAACCACCTAATAGTAAATGCTGAGGTTAAGTGTGGCAGTTCATGATTCATCTCTACATTTGTGTCCATGACTGACATATGAAGTGGAGCGAGGGATGAAGATCCAGGAACAGATTGTCATCGGCACTCCTGGCACAGTGTTGGACTGGTGCGTAAAGCTGAAGTTCATCGACCCCAAGAAGATCAAGGTGTTTGTGCTAGACGAGGCTGATGTCATGATTGCCACACAGGGACACCAGGACCAGAGCATACGCATCCAGAGGTGGGCAGATTTTGCTTTCAGGGATTGTAAGAGCTTACATTTATTCATTTAGCAGGAAGTTTTTGCAAGAACTCTTACCTTGGGGTAAACAAGTTCACAAACAGCTGAAGAGTTTCAAATGAGGACTTGATTACTGAAGGACAGCTTGTTTGACACTGCTATTGTGAGTGCTCATTATCAAAAGTAGCTCCTTATAGACATAAGTCAGACAGAGACAGTCTTGCCTCATTACGTTTCCTGCATCTATTAACACATTTTTGGCAAGAAGTGAGGTTGGTGACTTAAGGGGACTATGCCAAAATGGTGTGAGCCAGATAATCCGCAATTTGTGCAGTCTTGCTTTAGGAGGGTTATACTTTGTGTGGGACACATACACAGGGTTATCAAAGGGAGTAAAATTTGTGGTATTTATTCATCACCTCTTGTTTTTGTGTGTGTGTGTGTGTGTGTGTGTGTTTTAAAAAAATCCCTTTTCACCCAGTTTTCCTCTGGGGGGTAACTTTCCTCAGACTCGGGTTCCTACCAAAGGCCTGGGAGTTTGAGGGTACAGCACAGCACTTTTGCTGTTTCTAGGATTGTGCTCTTCTGGACTGAGACCAATGTCATACCTGGGATCTGATGGGATCTGAGCCACTTTTCCAGTTTAGAGGTCACGGCCATCACCAGTGGAACTACCTTGGTTTTTACCTGCCACATTTTCTCCAGTTCTCTTTCAAGCCCTGGTATTTCTCCAGCTTCTCATTCCTTCTTCCTGATGTTTGTGTCACTTGCATATATATGACCATTTCTGTTTTCTCCTTCTTTCTACTTCCAGTATATCTGGTTGGTTAGCCAGTACCTGTTTATCTGTCTGGGTCGTGGACATCCCATGGAATCATGGCTCTGTTTTCCACCACTCTCTGTGGTACCTCCCATTTAGACCCGGGACTGTTCGTGTTCTTGTATATGGTCCCTGCCACTTAGTTGTGCCTCTCAATAGATGCTGTCTCTGCCTGCATCTTGCAGCCGCTGCTAGGTACTGTATTGTTTAAGGGGCTTCTTTGCACAGTCTGTATTTGGGGTCTTGCCTGATATAGTACTTCTCTTTCAACTGACCTGGTGATAAGGGCTTGTTTTTATGCTGCCATAATTAGTGCCTCCTTTTCCAACCATTGGTGGGATTCCCTCCTGAACCACCTCTACTATCTGGCGGTGGTACATTCAATGAAGAGCCTTACGCTGCCACGGCACCTCCTGAGCTTCCCTACTATCCACAGCCCCTATCGGCTTCAGACATTACACTAGCAGCTCACGTACATGGCACCTTGCTCGGATGTAGTCATGGATGTTCAGAATCTCATTCAGCACTATTGTCATCACACTTTCCAGGCCCCTTCACCTTTCTGTCAGGTGTACAGTCTCTGGGTGTTGAATTTTGAATTGAAGGCTCTGTTTATTGAAAGGAGTTTTTGAGTCTCGATGTGGGCAGCTTCCATGTCCTCTTTTGGCCAACTTACTTTGGCAGCTGGGTAGCTGATGGCTGGCAGAGCATATATGCTGATAGTTCAGATCTTATTCAGCTGACTCCTTAGGATCTACTTTACTCTGTGGAGGTATGTGAAATTTGCACATTCAGTGTTTGCTGAGAAGTTTCCTAATGCCAGTATTCCAGCAGAGAGCACAATGCAGGACTTTGTTGCAAATGGCACACAACAGGATCTGTGGCTAAAGCAAAATGGTGTAGACAACCGTCTGTTAGAACTGCAGAGGTTATGGGCGATATTGAAAAAAGGATTATAGCAACTTCAACTGGGTATGAAATCGAAAGTATGCTTTTGTGTATTTCATTGTCTGAAATTGAAAGCGTATTGTGTGACACGTGTGCAAGAATTAGTGGAGGCAGACAGGATAAAATATATTATTGTATCTGGCTTTTCAACAAAAATGTAGTGACTCATAAGGATCTCATTTCAAATATTTCCTGTAGTCTAAAAAAACTTCTTTGATTTTGCCATGTAAACAGGTGAGGTTTTAAGTGGGACCATTTGAGTGTATTTGTGGAGATGTGTGTGTGTGTGTGTGTGTGTGTGTGTGTGTGTGTGTGTGTGTGTGTGTGTGTGTATATATATATATAACTCCAGATTCACAGGCTTAATTCTTTCCTAAAAATGCTGCAGATATCAAAATTGTGTGTAGTGGTATGCTGTTTTCCATTGTTTTAAACGGGGAAACATAATAACGGATTCCCAACCCATTCAAAAACCCCAGAACAACTTTCTCAAATATTGCTAACACTGTAAAACACCTTGTAGCACCATTAGAAAAGTATGTCCTTAGCTGCTATACAGTGTTATGTCTCAAGGCATTATGGGGACAAGAACAAGCTCATCACATATGATGGAGACTTAGAATCATTTCTTGTAGATGACTCTCTGGTACTGCAGCATGCCTCTGTTATAACAGGTTTGTTATAACTCAGTTTGTTGAGTGTCTGTTGAACAAACTGAGAACTGGTATTAAAAGTTTAGCTGTCTTATAGCAAAATAGTGACATGTGGAAGTTGTATATACCAGGGTGTGTGTGTGTGTGTGTGTGTGTGTGTGTGTGTGTGTCGGAGAGAAACACTTAATGAATGCCAACTAACAGTCTAGCTGAGGTGCGCACTAAACAATTGTGAGATTTCTTGATGTTGTTTTGAAGGGCTATTACTGCACAAAGATACCCACAGATTTTTTTTGTCATCTGTTCAGCCCATCAATCGAACAAAAGGGTTTTCATTTCCCAGTTAGTTTGCTGAAAAATAAGAAACAAGGTAAACTTAGAACTGCACTTCACGCAGTGGACAATTAACTGAATGAGGCTGAAAGAGACTTGAGCAGCAGTGCGTCGAAGTGGGCATGCAGAAGACATTAGCCTGCATCAGATCATTAGAGTGGCATCATAGGCCATTGTTACCTGTGAATGGTGCCCTAACAGGGTTGAGCTGCATAGGCAGTGACATATTTCATGTATGGTGGGTCAAAAGGCAAAGTTCGTAACGTTTCGGGGTAAATAGCATGGCAGGAAATCTGTCCTGCCACAGCCAGTGGTGACATAAGTGGAATGAGAAAAGTTTAATAGTCTTTAGAAGAAGGTTTAAGATTGTTCTCAAATCCTGAGAGGGATTTGGCTGCTCTGGAGGATGCAGCCAGAGATGAAGGACTTGTAGCACTTTTGCTGTGGTGTAAGGAATGGTGCCGTGTTCTTATAGTTTAATTTTATAGGTTCACTCCATCATTTACACTGGCATATTTGATGAAGCTTCTCTGCTGCACTCCCACAGGATGTTGCCCAAGGATTGTCAGATGTTGCTGTTCTCAGCCACCTTTGAGGACTCGGTGTGGAAGTTCGCACAGCGGATCGTGCCTGATCCCAATATCATCAAACTGAAACGGGAGGAGGAAACACTGGACACTATCAAGCAGTACTATGTGCTCTGCAGCAACAAGGAGGAGAAGTTCCTGGCACTTTGCAACATCTACGGNGTGCTCTGCAGCAACAAGGAGGAGAAGTTCCTGGCACTTTGCAACATCTACGGGGCTATAACCATTGCACAGGCCATGATCTTTTGCCATGTCAGTTCTCACTCAAATCCCTTTAATTTAGAATTTTTAAAACCAGTTTTTTTACAGCACCAGTGAAATGTTTGAGCAGGCAATATGCAGGATGAATTGGATGGAATAGTAAAAACAAAGCTTCACACTCATTGACAATTACTGCAGAAGTGCTGGGAAGACATGTTTTCTGAACCTAACACCTAGTGAAGAAAAAATGCTTTCCAGAAAGTGAACTCAGGTCTTTGACTGGTATCATACGGTTGCTGAGTAGGTCCGTGTAAACCAATTGTGATCAGCACACAGTACTTAGTGCATACTCCTCTTGGTTTGTGTGTTTTTCCTTAGACACGGAAGACCGCAGCCTGGCTTGCTGGAGAGCTCTCCAGGGAAGGTCACCAGGTGGCACTGCTCAGTGGAGAAATGATGGTGGAACAGAGGGCCGCGGTCATTGACCGCTTCCGGGAGGGCAAGGAAAAAGTGCTGGTTACCACCAACGTATGCGCCAGAGGTGAGGATAGATGCTGCCTGAATTTCTTTAGTGTTTCTTTTTTATACATCCCAACAAATAGCTGTTAAATTAAATGGAATCAGTATTTGAACGACACAAGATTTTAGTGCATTAATACACATCTTTCAGGAGAACATTGACATACTAAGGATAACTTGGTTCAGGTTCTTTATACTAATTCTCATCGTATCTATCCTAAAGTAGCTTTTCCTGAACTGCATCTTATACAAGGAACTGTTTTGTATTGTTTGTTTGTAGGAATTGACGTGGAGCAGGTGTCTGTCGTGATTAACTTTGACCTCCCAGTGGACAAAGATGGCAACCCTGACAATGAGACCTACCTGCACCGCATTGGCCGCACTGGGCGTTTTGGCAAGAGAGGGCTGGCCATCAACATGGTGGACAGTAAACAGAGCATGAACATCCTCAATCGGATCCAAGAGCACTTCAGTGAGTTTACACTGCTCTTGAAATGTTTTCCAGAGCACTCCTACAAAAACTGTAAACTACCGCGCTGCAAAAAATATCTTCACTCTTTCCAATTTAGCAGCCTTTTGAGATTAAAATACTAAATTTTCAATTCTACGTAGAGCCTGAGAGGGGAAAAAAACGACCCCAGTGTTGGTTTTGTCACTTCCTTGGTATGGAAGGTAGGGGGAAATTATTATTATTATTATTATTATTATTATTATTATTATTATTATTATTATTATTTTTAAACCTAACTTGAATCACCCTAAATTAAGGGGATAATTAGTCAGCTGCTTGAATGCAATCTGCTCTGATCTCAAACTGCTGAGCTGCACAAAGAACCTGAAAACTCTTCTGGATTATGCAAAAAGCCCCAAGATATCTGTCAGCAGATCTGGATGGATATTTTGTTGACCGATGACTCAAAAGTAGAACTTTTTGGATGATCTGGACTCCATTTACATGTGGTGAAAATGAAGTATGATATTTCAGAGCTGCTTTTTTCATACCAATGCTCAGTCATTCCAGTGGCAGCATGATGGTCTAAGGATGTTTTCCTGTTACAGTAACACTCCTGTTAGCGCTCAGGATTGGTTCTTGGAAAGTGGAGCTCTAACCAAAACAGTGGTAAACAGGTCATTTTCACATTACATTTTATTACATAGGTGAAAATATAAATTCAGTAGAACAAACTTTTACTGAAAATCTTATCAGAATTGCATATAGTTGTTTCTTACTTACCTTTGCAAGCGTATTGTATACATAAGTGAAAATATGTAAGGAGAAAGTTAAAACACTGAAAAGACCATAAAAATGCAGTAAAATGCTAGCTCTCCTCCTTTTGTGTGTTTTATTACATTAATCCACACAAATGACGTTCAGTTGTCGGAAAACTTTGAGAGGGTGAACCAGGGTATTGCTGTATTGTACGAATCTTGAATTGTGAAGGAGAATGTCCATCAGTCCAGTGAACTGAAGCTGAGTCATTCAGCATTACAGTGATTCCAAACCTACAAGCAAGTCAACATCAAACTGAATGAAAAAGAAAGTTATGGAATGATTTGGTCAGAATCCTGACCTGAAGCCAAATGGAATGTTGCGGCAAGATCTGAAAAGATTTGTAAGTGCGTGAAAATCTGCAAATTGAAACAGTTTTGGTGGTGGTGTGAGACCCTGGTCAACACCCTAGCTAACCATAAGTTACTATGAAGGGATAGGGTTAGGGTTAGGGTTACAACATTATTACAACATTTCAGTGTCTTCCACACCAAGGAAATGACACAAAAACAACATTGGTGGCACCCTCTCTTTCAGGGTTCATTCATGTTTTGGTAGAACTGGCCAAAGATCTGGTCAAATGTAATGTTAAAAAGCTGCAAAACAAGATAGAAAACTGCAACATTTTCCACAAAATTTATGGGAAGGTGAGCACGTTACTGGCATCAAGAGGTAATTCATGGCATAGTTTGCCAAGTTAAATTGATGTAAAATTTGTGTGTCTTGTCTTTGTGTGACTGTCAGACAAGAAAATAGAGAGGCTTGACGCGGATGACCTGGATGAGATTGAGAAGATTAACAACTGAGGAACTGACACCCCTTCCCCTTCATGCCGACGTCTTCACTGTGGGGATCTATTTCTGTAGACGTTGGAATAAGTTACCTCAAAGTTTTTTTGCAGTTGGACTTTGGTAACTGTAGGGATTTATTTTATTTTGGAAAACAAACAAACTGCTACAGACAGAAGTAATGTTTACAAATTGATTATATGATTAGGTCTTAGCCTAGCCTTAAAAGAAAAATGTTTTAAACTTCAGGTCCATTAACTATATGCCAAATAGATTCAATTTGTGCAAATGAGACATGGAGTTTGGTTTGGGTTTTTGTTTTTCTGATTTTCCTTGTTTTAATTGGATGACCAATAACTGCTCTTGTGTCCCAAGTCTGAGATCCCTGGTCACTGTAAGGGTTTTGTTTTGGTGTCAAAAACAGCACTTCTCAGACAGAAATTCAGGGGAAAATTCCTGCTTTTCATTTGATCTTTGTGCTGAAATTATAGGGGAGCAAATAAATTTAAGCAAGGAAAGTTTGGAAATGGAACCTGAGCAAACGAAGAGACTACAATGAGCAAGAGTGGAGACTCATGTTTTACAAATGGTCCCCTTTATTCGTAGAAGTTTTTGGAGTACAGATCCTAGTCTGGTTTGGTGTAGAAAAGGGCACTTAATGTCGGCTGCATTGCAGGTTTTCTATATAAAGTGTGACAGAGCTAAATATTTGCCATGTGCTAATGTGAATGTTAAATCTGACTTGTGAAGCCTGAGTTAAAGCCAGACTTTGGAGTAAACCTGTGAAACTCCAAACTGCTTAACCAACCACTTGTAACTCTCTCCTGTTGGTGAAATTAGTGGTTGGATCAATACAGCTGGATCGGCTGCCTCCACTCAGTAGTCGAGTCTACTTTGCACATCACAGCAGTTTATACCGTATAGAAACTATGCACTACTTCTGAAAAAGACATAATGAATATGGCCACATTTTTCATGGCATCAGGTACAAAGAAGCAAAACATTCCTCAAGAGTTTCACACGAGTTTAACCATTTAGTGATGTTTAATAATGAATCCTCCTTACCCAGATGGGGACACATGTCAGTATGAACCACAAGACAGTAAATAGCAGTAAATCGAAGTTAAGTTTAATATATTTCACATCATATCATGGCATTTTTGGTGAGAGTGCTAATGGAAAAGGTAGCAGCTTTGTAAGGGGAGCATTTTTGGGGGTTTGTAAAATTAGTTTCCCTTCTCTCTCACTAAATGACCTAAAAGTAACAGTTCCAGTTGTTCTTCAGCCTTTGTGATATTTTTCTCCCTTGCAAAATTGGCTAACAAGTTCTATTCAACGNTCACTAAATGACCTAAAAGTAACAGTTCCAGTTGTTCTTCAGCCTTTGTGATATTTTTCTCCCTTGCAAAATTGGCTAACAAGTTCTATTCAACGATAGGAAGTAAGACACTTTTACAGAGTAAAAACAGGAGTGTATAAAATGTGCTGTAATGAAATATACCAGTTTTAAAAAAAAAAGGAAAAATGCTTTACTGGACATAAACTGTAACATGACTTGATACTGTTTTCTTTTGTACTGCAGTGTGTATGGCTTTTTATTCTTTGTTTGAACTTAAATTGGCTATTGATTGTATTTATCCCAAGATGCTATGAGAGCAAGTGCCTGAGTGAAATAGATCTCATTTTAAACGCCTGAATTTACTGTAGCTGTAAAACCAGTAAATAGCAGCACACATAGTGCAGTTCCCTTGCACTTAACTGCTTTTATGGTTCTGTGGCTGTTTCTACAGAGAAAATAAATGTGTAGCACATTTCCTCAGACATGGCATAGAAACCCTGGAAATTACTGGGGTGGACACCAATCAAAACTGGACCTGGGATGAATTAGAAAAAGGAATGGATTAGGAGACTCAACATAAGACATCTGCATGGCTTCAATCAACATTAACTGGTAGCCAGCAAAAAAGGGGGCCCTGGAGGATAATGTGGCAGCACCAGTGCAACTTTTCCCACCCTGGAACAATAGGATGGGGAGTTTCTTTTCCTAATCCTCTAATCCTAGGCAGGCTCCAGTCTAGGTTTACCTAATCACCTGTCTGTCATAGGTGTGGAAAAAGATGTGGGTGAGACAGGACATCAGCTGGGTGTAAGGCTAAAACAACACATGTACAGCATAATGCGTGGTATGAGGACCACAACACTACTCTGGCCTTTTGGGGCACACGGCCTACACAGCCTAAGCATAGTGGGCTTGGAGGGCAACGTGCACTGGAGTGTGAGAGAGAGACAGGGCAGAGTGGAGAAGAATCAGGAGCTTGAACGCCGCTGACCATTTAATCACAAAGCACACCAACTGCAGCCTTAACCTTAACCCTGACCCTATTCCCCAGTCCTGACTTTAACCACACATGGGAACAGAAGAGACAGTCTGGGATTGAACAAAGACTGATTACAGGTTGAACCCACAAGGGGGGATTCCTCTGATCCACCAAGGCCCACTGTACACACACAACTACAACTAGAACTAATCCTGCTGCACCAGAAGACTATACCCAGAAGCACACAGCAGGCACAAACATCCAACAAATACACTAGGAAGGAGCAGTGTTGTCAGAGCAACAGGAACAAATTTGTGGCAAAAAAGAATGCTGTATGCCCTAACCCACAACCACAGAGACATTAGCAAGACAGTAATGAAGCAAATAACCTTTAGTTTAGGCTACATATGCTGCATCTGACCAAGTATAAAGCGCAGTGTCATCAGGACAGTGTGTACATAGTTCCTTTCTTCAAACTATGCACATTAAATACTGTACTTGGAAAACACCAGAAACCTAGCAGTGCTGATATATATGCTGATACCTATATTCGCCTGCTTATGACAAATTGTGCACTGAATGAGACCAGCAGCCATTTTAGTGACATGCATATACTTACAAGTAAAATAACCACGTGGAGTACTTCAAAACAGGTTCGAAACCACAGAGTTAAACAAGTAATGACAATGAGTATAAATGCCATAGAGATCAGTCAGATTGGAATCTGTTTTATTTGTGGCAGTGTCATTTTGTAAAATCTATTGTATCTTGACAACTAAAAGGTCTGATCAGCATGGAAGTTGGCATGGTTACCTGTTAGGGTGATATGAAAACAGCACGTGAGAGCTGTACACAGGAACTAAATTTTACAATTGAATTAGATCATCTTTTCAAAAAAGAACATTCATGTACCATACCTTATGACAATCAGGCTTAAGCTGCCTCGTGAACATGGAGCTTCACATTTCCACAGAAAAGCCTGTAGAGCAATTTAGATACCAAGAAATTCAGACCACGTGTCTTGATAGTGTTGCTTTGCTCATTTTGATTCAAAATGTTTGGAACCTTGAGACCATGATTTTTTTTTTTCCCCACAGAAGGTTTGATAAGCATTGGTATCAGCTTCTCCTGGTCATAGCTAGTAGGCCCAATACTTAGAAGAAGCTAGCAAACAAACAGTTCACAGTTTCACAGGTCACGTAACACTTTACGTGAAATACCAGATGTGGACTTATACCTCAAAGTCAAACCAGCTCAGAAATAGCCCTGGAGATCAACTGTTTTCCCAAGTCAAGTCAGCATATCCAGTATGTTGTTGAACAGAAAATGTGCTATCAAGACAAACATTTTATTAAACACAAGATAGCAATGATTGTGACTGAGGTTATGAACCCCATTATGTACTTTTACCGGAGACAGAATGGTAGGTCTCAGTACTGAGCTCAACAGCCATTTGCAAAAAATAAAACAAGCTTGGACAGACAAGTAAGAGGCAAAGAAAGCTGTGTTAATACTTGATAAAGTAACAAAAATCCAGAAAACAGGGGTTCAGAAGGACAGATTATTCTGTACTAGAATTACATCTGCAGTGTCAAATTCACAGACAACTTGTTAAAACTTAAAAAAGGCCACATTCATTATAAAAGTAGGTGACAGTAAAACAAGATAAAGGGACCGTTTAAACTTTTAGTTAAACAACAAAACACTGTGGTTCATTTTCTTACCTGTTGTAGATTCATACTTGAAGCTACACCATACGACCAGCAGCAAATCCCTGAGAGAGCTTTTTATAGCACTGGGCAACATCAACAGGTGATTGACCTCGGATTCAAACCTCGGTCTTTCACACCGGTGAACATATACCAACCAGTGGCTTCATCTTTTCTTCCTTATGTTAATATTAATAGTCATTCAGTCATTAGTTTTCAACATTTACACAGGTCAATTCAGCACAAGAAAATATCCCTGTACTTCATGCATTTTTAGGTGGTACAACGGTCCTCTTTGACAAATTTTCATTACAGAACAAAATTGTATCAACTTATATATCAGTGTGCATTTGTTAAAAATTAATGTATCACTTTCTGCATAACTCCCTTCGTGTACTTTACTGAAACAAAAGTTCCATAAGAAAAACATTTATTGTTGTTTACGGCTGATACTGATGTTTAACTCATAAGGTCCTGAAATCAGAAATACATTCTTTAGCAAAAAGAAAACATCCATGATTTAGTAGCATTTTATTATACGTTTTCCTGAAACGAATGTAGGTGTTCTTTTTTATTTCCAAACAAAGGCATTTACTGCTAAGAGGGTTCAGTAATGTAAAGTCTAAAGTGGTTCATAGGCGAATTGTCTGGGGAAAATTCAGCGGCCAGACACGCGTCGCCCTCAACTATATTTTTCCCTTATCCGCTTAACTACCTTCTGTTATGCCGAAACCAGTAAGGACGCCAACCACTAATGTTAACCGATATACTTTTTTGAGGTTTTACTAACGATCCTCTGGAGGAAACAGTGGGATCGGTGCTGACCACGGCAAACACAGTTTTATGGAAGGCCCGAATGAGCCCCGTTAACTTCCACAGGACCAGAGCCAGTTGCGCTTCTTCATGCAGAAGCGTCAGTGTACCTGCGCACGTGCCACCTGTGTCTTGGAATCCTGCCGTCTCACCTGTTACGCTAGTGAGTTTGCTGGCTGCTAATGCCGCTGCTGAAGGTGACCGATTATTTCCATGGATTCAACGTTGAGACAAACCCCAGCAACCTTAAGAACTCGTGGATATATAAAAACAAATATATCTCAGACACTCTTCAGCAGTAGTACTTCAAACTATTTAATTTACACATTCCTTCATTCTGGATATTTAAATTACGATCACTGCTTGCAATATATGTACTTTTTAAATTGCCCAATAGTGTCTCCTGTTTTGTTTCAAACATCCTTTGATCTAAAAACTGCAGTCCATTCCATTTTAGACACGTTAGTGATTTTTTTGCCTAGTCAGCTACTGGGAAGCTCTGGCTGAACTGGGACCAATAGAATTATGTACAGTGGATTGCACTACCTAACGTACCGTGCCCCATGTTTAGAAGCAAGATTAATAAACCTAAAAATAGCTGTTTATCGCCGCTACTGGAAAAATGGAACAGAAAACAAGGAAGAAAACATCTTTAACTCCCCTACTGGTCATATCATGGGATTTGATGAATTTAAAATACAACACTATTATCCAGGCCAATTGTATGTTCCTCTTGCAATAAACAGCAGAAATCAAATGACAGTAGTGCATATGTAGAAACCTGGTACACAAGACACCAAATTTCAAAAAAACAGCAAAAACTCAAACCGTCCCACACCTTGTCAGAATAAACCAATTGCTCTACACTTCTTCAATGTTTCAAACTGATAATCCAATCCCTGCATAATGTGTGCAGTGTCTTGTAGAAAACGAAAGGATGCGTTTTGAAAATGGGCTTTAGAAGGATCAGTTCTTGTAAGTCTTGAGCCAGTCCCGCAGATGTTGGATCTGTGCAGTGACACTGCTCTTGGAGGTACCGCCAGTAGCGCTGTACTGCTCGACGCTGCCGGCGTAGTTCCACACCGCGGACACGTCATTGTCGAACAGTGGGCTGCGGACACACAGGGAAGAGGGGATCGCTGAGCAAAATGTGGGCCTCAAAAGCGGCCTCAGCACATGTGCACATCTGCTTACCTTACTTTGCGGAGATCCTCCACAGTTAGCTGGTTGAGAGGAATGTTCTTAGATTCAGCAAGCAAGACTGCTTTCCCCGAGCAACCGTGAGCCTCTCTGAATGGCACCTGTGTCAAACAACAGAAGAAGACCTCACATTCAAAACCATTTCTTGGAAGTTTGCTTAGCAAAACAAACAAGAGTACAGCTGGTCTCTGACTTAAGAACATTCGAGTTATGAACTTTTTAGAAAAGGAATCTAGGATATTGACTGAAACTGAAATCCAGTGCCAAAGTGTGGCCTATTGTGCCAAAAGATATCATTGCAAATAGTAAACCCTGCTTTAAGTTTTTCCAAAGAGTGGAGAAAAGATAAAAGCAGCAAAAAGAAGGTGAAAATGCTGTACACGATCCTGTGACTTCTACTGTTTCTGAGCCCATCAGTAAAACGTCTCCTGTCAGTCATCCTCCACCTTCAAATAATACCTCAGGCTTCAAGCTGCTGCAGTTTTCTGCCCTTCAAGGTAAATAACATACGACAAACTGTTTTGTAAATTTCGTACAATTATGCTTCTTTTCCTATTATTATTCTTTTACTCAGTATTGGCAAAGCATTTGTAAATACTCACATCAGTGGATTTAGACCCAGCACGTGTATGACCTGTCTCTGTGAATGAATTTAACAGTTTAAACAAGTTGCACTGAAACTGTCTGTGTTGCAAGCTGTTCTGTCCTGCATTCCTGCGTAGCCTTTCCTCATCATCTATAGCCTCCTAAGCTCATTTAACCCTCCCTAACCTAAAATGTAAACACGTTGGTGTTCCCACATTCATTCTCGTCTTACTACTGGTACCTTTCCGTTCATAAAACTGTGTAACTCCACAAAGACCTATATGTCTATTTAAGGTGACCCTTCCTTGTGCGCTGGAGACTGCAGGGTTCGCTCTCCCCCTCTAACCTTAACCCTAAGGGGGAGAGGCTGATGCAATTTTCAGCACAGTCAAATAGTGCAACGCCACCACTTCTGCCAATGCACATTACACACCCAGCTGAATATAGGACTAACTAATGATAAGACCCACTCAGTGTCACATCTGAATTACAAACTTTTTGAGGAACAGAAAATTATTTGGAAAGAAGAATTGGTTTCCAGAAAGATCAGAGATCAGCTGCATATCTGAAGAGCAATGAGGAAAAAATGGATAGTATAAGAACAAAACACTCACCCCTTTCCTGACCAGGTAATATGCGAGGTCAGTAGCCAGCATGTCTGGACTTAACACTCTCTCCATGACTTTGGGATGGATCTGTAAGGAATGAGTTTTGTTTTACGTGTACAAATTAAATACCTTAGCCTCTGCTCTGAAAGGAAAAACCGATTTTATCCTACGATAACAAATTCATTTCTCACACCTTTACTACTCATGTATTATACCATTTTATACCATTTGAGGCACAAAATTTGACTGTTTCACCTAGGAGAGTTTTAAAACCATAATTACTTCCTTGTGAATGTAGTTACTGACCATCAGTGTGGACATGACACCAGTTGCAACCTGGAGAACAGCATGCACGGTGTCATAGCAGTCAAACATCCCCTCTTTGTCCTCCTGGATCAAATAGAAAACAAACGCACACTTGGCTTCCCATTCTGGTCAAACCTCCATCTGCACAGACAACTGCTGATGATTGGAACTATACCACTACCTGCAAGTCTCTGTTGTATGTGCTAGGGAGTCCCTTCAAAGTCATAAGGAGCCCTGCACACTAGGATACAGAATAGGGGGACACTGCAGTTACTCAGTTCTAAAGCAATGTTACAAATGGGGGAAGATCAGCTTCGAGCGTCTTACCCGGCCAAATGCGCGTCCTGCCTTGCTGCGGATCAGCTCCAGGCTGTCTGCGTTCTTCTTCTGGGGCATCAGGCTGCTTCCAGTGCTGTTAAACCCAGCGCAGCATAAAATCAGCATCACCCATATTCTTCCCAGTAAGTACCAGGACTGCACACTCCAAATTTAGAGTCAATACCCCCCTCTGCACACATTATACTCATTGTCAGTACAACCACCGTCAGCTATCCACATAAAATTCAAATCCACAAAATCAACCCACCTATAAGCATCAGGAAGGCTAACAAAGGAAAACTCTTTTGTGCTGTACAGGATGAGGTCTTCCGACATCTTACTCAAGTGCGTGAGACACAGAGAGGCCCAGAAGAGAAACTCAGCTGTAAAGGAAATTTGGATAAGTAAATGCATGAATGCTCACAAGAGGAAAAACTACTTGGATTATTAAGAGTGTAATGTGGCGTATTCATCTTTGAACACAGAGAATGTTAACACACAAAACAATACAGCCATAATTCGTGTAATTAATTCTGTTTAGAAAGGGATTTCTGTATTTTTCTACATTTGTCTTTCTTACCAACAAAATCTCTCTGTCCAGTGGCATCCATACTATTTATGCTGATCGCATCAAAGGACAACTCTGGAGAAAGCAGCAGAGTGGGCTTTATGTGACTGTTTATGCAATTCTGAGATTTCAATTAAAATAACCCCTCAGACAGGCCCTCTAGAATATTGCGTCGTCTGACGGCTTACCTTTACGAAGCAGCTCTCTGTCAATATTAAATGGATTCCCAGCAATGGCTCCACTGCCAACAGATAGGGGAAAAAAAAACATAATTCGCAGCCTGAATTCTGTGGAGCAACACATCAACTTTGCTCAGTGAAAAGTAAAGACAAACAAAAGCAGAAACAATTCTGTTGGCAAAAAGCTCCTCGGCAGACTTTGGCAAAACAGAATACCTTCCTAGGGGCAAAACATTCACCCGTCTGTGGATCTCCTGCAAACGCTCAGCGTCTCTGGTTAGAGCAACAGCATGACTGGGGGAAGGAAGAACTATTCAGGGCTGGTAATATACTTGGCAAAGATAAGAAAATGACTTTTATTCAGGAACTGTTCAGTATTATTCATTGATTAGATTGAAAGAATAGCATCTGACACAATGTGGTTGCTACTCTGAGGCTGAGATCTGTAACAGTGGCACAAAAACCTAACCTGAGGATCCAGTGACTCCATCGGATCGGCTGAGCTCTCTGCATGTGAGTGTAACCAGGAAACAAAACGTCAATCTCTCTGTGGGGCAAGAAAGTGAACTAAGTGCCACCAGCTTTCATTCGCTGCACAGCATTTCCTTCCATAATGATCCTGAAAATCTGCTCGTAAAGTAGACAACCTGTATGACAGAAACTTAACATCAAACATGCAAAATTTCTGCCTTATCTTTTAAACACAAATTCTTGTCCAAAACTGCTCCGAACCCCTTTGTGTCCAGATCTACAGCCCACATATTTAAAGTTTCACACGACCTACCACATTTGTGTGCATTTTTTCTTGTTACAGAGATTACAAATGACATGTGGATTCTATTGTTTTTTTATAATATTTTTGAAATGCTGTTATTTTTATTTTGTTTTATTCTGTTGCTCTTTTTTCTTGTATTTTTTCATTGCTGACATTTACTGTGAACTGCTTTGGAGTTGTATCTCCATCTTCGTACGGAAAAGCAGTTTGAGAAGGTCATTTTTAAATATGGGATAAAAATGCACATATTATATATTTACACACAGCTAAAAGACACCATAGATGTGCAGAACGTACACTCTTTACAAGGGAGGTCTGCTTGCCCTCTGTGGTGCTTGACTAGGTTCATATTTTGAAATAAAATTTCTGCTGTTGTAAGGGATTTCTCATAATTGAATTTGTACGCCAAAACTTGCCGAAGTAGCTGTCATTTCTCAATTTGCTCATGTAGCCAAACGGTTGTGAAATGAGGGTTCATCACAGAAGGGAAGTCTGCTCCTCATTTTCTTTATGCAGTCGAGAAAACTATTGACTGTTCCTGATACAAAGTGGAAATAGTATAAAATTTGTACATTCACTCACACTGCAGCCCTTTCCACCATGGTGCTGATGAGCTGCATTATATCCGTCTTCAAAGTGGAGACTGCATCCCGCAACCACAGCCTCATGTCTGTAACCACCTGCTCAGCCAATCCAGAAACAACTTTGTTATTAGCTTTTATTTCTCTCACACGCTGCAATAAACCAAGACTAAAGAGCACTGCGAATAGCCACGTAAGCAGTGTAAACAAAACCAGAGTTTTATAACCTCTCAAAATATAAACCACCCACTCCACTTATTTTTACCTTTCAATTGTGAGCTACAAGTTGACGGACTCACTTCTGCATTATTAAACTACCAGCACACAAACTCTGCAGCAGCCTACCTGGTCATTCCTGCTCCTGCCAGTGTGCAGCTTTCCTGATACATCTCCTATCAGTTCCTATCAAAATTAGGACAAAAGACAGAAGTGCATGAACTCTATATATAAGTAACAAAAAGAGCAGGTAGGCATATTGAGAGGAATGATGAAATATGACAAAGTCACGCCACAGTGGAAATTTTTCAGATCAAGTCAGTTTTGTTATTGCTGACAAACACACACCTGCAATGCAAACTGCCTTCAGCTCTCACCTTCAACCGTCGCTCGATGGCCGTGTGGATGTCCTCATCACCGCGTTTGATCTCAAAGTCTCCTGCGGCCCACTCCCCAGCAATCTGCACCCGCATGCAGAACCGGAAGCATGACATTAGCAGGTTCTTCCGTATATTAAAAAACAACAAATGTTTTGCGTATTCTTCAGACAAATTACACACATCATGCTGCTGGCAATGAAAATTTCACTGAATGATCATTTAATCTATGGCATTAAAAGTATTTGTATCCTTCCACTGCAACATGAACCCATAATTTTCCATTTATGGAATTAAAATATATATCTTTAGTATACTGCAATTTATTTTCATGACAAAATGGTTTAACCAGATGTAGGTGCATAATTAACGTATATGAAATAAAGTGCAGCGACAGGAAAAAAATTCTTATTTAAACTATGTTTTTAATGCGACAATAGTTAAGGATCGAATATCATTTACTGCTTTATCCTAGTTAAGGTTGCACTGGTTTGAGAGTCTATCCCAACATCATAGGGTGCCAGGCTATTAAACTACATCCTGGATCAATCTCAGCTGTGATGATAGCGTAGACGATTTGGTCAAACAATAGTATGTACTATAATATGTATGCATATACACTTGTACCTTAACCTATGAACATGTGACTTATGGATATTCAAAGATATCAATGTTTCCAAGCTTTTTATTGCATTTTTTCCCATTTTTATTTCAGGGGGCAAATTTTGACAAATATATTCAAGGCCATCAGGGGTACAATTAGAGGGGTGGGGTCCCTATATACACCATAATATAATAAGCTCCAACCTCAGAAACCATTGCCATCTAATATCAAGCTTAACATGCATACACTCACTGGCTACTTTACTGGGAACATCTGTACACCTGCCCATTCACACAGTTATCCAGTCAGCTGATCATGTGGCAGCACCTTTGGGAAGTGGTAGAACAGCAGGTTGGCAGCACGAATGTGCAGAATTACGTGACACAATCATGTCAACATGGACCAGAATCTCTCACGAATGTTTCCAGTACCTTGTTGAATCCATTCATGAAGAATCCAACCTTTTCTGAGTGCAAAGGGGGTCCGGGCCAGTATTAAAATGGTGCCCCTAATAAAGTGGCCAGTGAATGTATATTTACATATTTGCTGAAGAGTATGCCTTTCTGTTTGTGTAAGAGCGTAGAATGAGTTACTAATTCAGTCTAGTAAAAATACATTTAAAGTTACGTTAGGCTTGGCTCAGACAAAAATTTTACAGCCGCCACCTCTCTTGCCTCAAATTCATCTGCCTCTGCTGTCATAAGTTGGAGCCCTTAAACCATCAGCCCAGTAAGTATTACAAATGTATAACTACACAAATAAAACACTTTGCTCTTGGAACATGACGAGTGTCCAGCACTTGTTCAAGTTTGAAAGTAATTTGTAGACTAACTTTAAATTTTAAGGTATGGTACAGAGTTAGGAACGATTTAAAAAGAATGATAAGGAATGGTAAAATAGTCACAATAGAAAAGGAAAATAAATTCCTTTATTCTAATACATTTCAAGGCCCCTGTAGCACCGAGCTGGAACCCAGATTATCTCAATTATAAATTAGGTCCTTATGGCAATATAGAGATGAAAGTATTTTTGATTCACCTCTGACCCTACAGTTATGCTTTATGTTCGCATATCCTATCTGTTAATTTACAGCAACAGCAATATAAGAATAGCACAAAAAGACTCTGAAATACATTCTGTCGCACATCTGTATTCTGGCCCAGGTCACATGAGGAGACGTCGCGGGTCGCCGGTGTCACTGTTGGGCGGCAACTCGCTTTCATTGTTCGCCTTAGAACTAACGGGAAACTTCGGCGGCCATTCGAACTGTTCATTCAGTTTGGCATTGTTTCGATTCGACGCAGCCACAAAATTTAAATGGTGCTAAATGCTAACGATTTCACGTTGTTTCGCCTATGAAATGCGATTAATATGAAGAGAGGAAAAAAAACCTCCGTTTCTGCGAGTGTTTGAACAGTTAGAAAGGTGCCGTTTGCGTGCTGACCGGCTCACCGTGTCCAGTCCCCGCAAGATGAGCTCCGTCTCCTCCTCGCTCACCAGCTCGGCTTTCTGCAGCGCCTTCACGTAAGCCTTACTGCCCCGAATGTCGGCGTCCCACAGCCGCTGGTCGTAGCCGATCGAGGCGCTGAACTTCTCCATGACCGGGTCCATGCTGCCCACAAACCTGCCGCCCCACAGCTTGCTTCCCTGTTCATAGAAAAGAGCTAAAATATCTGCACGCAGAGATGCGATTTCAACGCAGTCGTTTTAAAAACCAAAACTAGACTTTACGCACACAACAAAGCTCACAAGCTAATGTAAACACACCGCCGGGACTTAACTATGTAATGAAAATCGTCTTACCTCCAGAAGTGACATTTCGCCAATAAGTTAACTACCGCGTCAAATTTACAAAAGAAAGTTAAGATCCTTTAAAACACCTCCGGAATGTCGAGCTGAGCTTAAGGAAACGAACCAAGGCGCGGCGCCCTGGTTTAGAGCGTCTTTTCTCTTCTAGTATGACCGGTCATCCGCTATAACCTCCTAGTTAAGTGAAGTTACAATCCGTTACATACAAAGCTAATAAAATTTTGGAATGGGCTGGCGCCGCCTAAACCTTGTGTCCCGATCACTGTCGGGGGACCGTTTACAGGCTTTTGACACGAATTTCGCATTAGCCGCGGTACCGCTATCGAGGACTCGCCGAGAAACGTCTCCAGCAGACGGCCCCCCGCCACCGCTGCCGAATCTATGATGAAATTGTGCACGGCTGTGAGCAAAGCGACAGACAGCACGACGTCAGCCAGCATTGCGGGCATAACTGCTGTAGAAAAATACACAGGCCGTTCCAGTAGTTTGAAACCTGCTGACATCACTTACTATTCGTCTCCTCACTATTTCCCGCAGTATTTTATGTGTCACGAGTCTTTAGTTATAATACAAAAAAGTTGCTTATTTTAAATTTTATTGCAGACGCTTTTAAACGGCTCGTGCTAAGCGATACCTCTCCGTTAGTAAACGAACATTTGATTTTAACAGGTATAAAAGCCATTTTTATTCTGCTAACTGTGAAAGAAAACGGGAGGAACTAATGGCGCAAAGTTATTCAACGCGGAATATGAAAGCGACAGGACGGCGGGCACGTGGTTTACATATATATGTGTGTGTGTGTATACACACATACACAAACATACTTTATTTTCTTACTGATGTTAACACTGGACGTATTCATGCCCAAAGAGAATAAACATTTGGGAGTCCATGGTTGTTGTCAAACAGTATATTTTGATTTTTGTGTCAGAACAGCAGTACCTTTTAGCAGGTGGTACCCACGTCGTCACTCGTTAAACATCGTTACTCGTATTGTTATTTATTTATCTGACGCTTCTCCAAAGCAAATACCACTGTTTGGCTGCTTACAATTATTTACCCATTTATACAGCTGGGCAGTTTTTACTAAAGCAGTTACAGGTGACCGCCTTGCTGAAGGCCGTTGAGTCAGCGCTGGCTCATACACAGCGCAGCATTTCCAGCTGCATCTCCACACACAGCTCTTATAGCAAGTCCTGCCTTAATTTGGTCCCTATACTGCTCTCATGGAGGCCAAAGTCACTCATAGGTTTGTGTTGTCTTTTTTCTTGCTTTTTTAGTATTGACATTAACAAAAGTGTGGTTATATGATGTCATAAAAACAAAGTAAATTATGCTGTTCACATGAATTTTGTTTTGCATTTTAGATTTCTGTTGTTTCATTGTCCCTTCTACTCCAATTTCCCTTCCAGGCCATAACTCTACTGTTCTCAAATATGGCACTGGGCCTTAGATGCAATGACATTTAGCTTAGTGTGTGTGTGTGTAGGGATGTGCAGCTCTGTGAGCTTAGCTCATGCGTCACAGAACTCACGTCCCCGACAGCAACGGACACCAAAGGAGGTGATGTCAGGTTCCCTGCTCACTGTGTTGGATTCTGAGGAGGTTTCAGGAACCCTGACTGTTTTTAGACCCAAAACCCAGGCAACCGCATAACCGGCATCTCTCTTGGTACCAAAGTCAGGAAATGAGTGGATATGAAGGACTTTAATAGGTCTTCACTAAATTTGTTTGACGTGCTTATCTGATTTTGTACTTTTATTCATCTCCTGTTGTGGCTCGTACCAGATAGTTCCAATTACTTCTAAATATTGCAGCCACAGAAGTTCCCTGAAGTTTTGTGGCTTTTCTTATACTCTTGAAGATTTCAAATTTTACATACTGTAGAAATAGATTATAAAATACTACTGCCAATAAATTACATGCATCAATAGGTTTTCAGGACTGTGAAATGCTTTTTCAAGTTGTTCTCTATTTATACATGTCTGTTGTATTTATCATGCATTCTCTATTTGTGTTCATTTAGGGCTGATTTTCTCTTATTGTGAATTACAAAATTGTTGTTTGAACCTTCTGTCCAGATGCATTACATTAGGCAAATAGCGTGCAGTAAATGTATTTGTCTTGCTCTGCAAATACATTAACTATCATGTACATATATGTGTATGTATTGTTGAAAACTACTACCACATTCTGCATAATAATCATTGTTTTACCTTTGTTCTTGTCTTTGTTTGTGTGTCTCTGGTGCACTTTTTTTGCTTTGACACTATTTGCATAACCAGCATGTCCAGCATCAGAGATAGATTGGTTCATATCTTGAATGTTTTTATCTGAGCTTTTTTGTTCTGTGTAGCATTTTAAGTTGGTACTAAAGGACGGGTTTTTATTGCTGCACATAATATTTTTAATGAGTATTACTCAATACTTTTGCTCTGGCTATCCTGTTAGGGAGTGAGAACAAGCTGTGTCGTATAGACCTGGTTAAAGATGACAGTTTGATAAGAGGTTAGTGCTTCTGGACTGTTACGGTGTTGGTTGGAATCCAGTTCAGTCTGTAGGGATTTTTCCATAATCTCCCCATATCTGCATGCATTGAATCAGTCTAGTTGGTGGATGTTGCTTGACTTGCATTTCTTACTCTTGCATGGCTTGCAGGTTGGCTCTATTGTAGGACTGATCTGAATATGTGCTAACAGGTGGAGCGATGCTACCGTTGGTTGTCTACGCGAGGAAACAGGAAGGAACGTACATCAGCATGCTAAGCTAATGCCAGGCTAACGCTAGTCAAAACTCAAAATATTAATTAAAAAAAAAAATCTGTTGTTTGTTTGGTTTTTTTTTTCTTTTTGAAAAAATTAAGTGTTGCTAAAGTTAGGCTTCTCGCCAAACTCGGCCCAGAACGTCACAGCCGACGACCACCGCGTGTCACCAGAAACACCTTCCCGTTGAAATGAACTGGGGAGCAGGACAATGGCTTTTTAAAACTGAGGGAAAAGTGACAAAGGGGACAGTCCCGCTTCAGCGCTGCTTGCCAGGTAGGAGGTGTCGGACCCTCTGGCGTATCGCGCCTGTAGTTTGTGAGGCACTAGCTTAGTGGCAGAGTTGACAGCATTCAAAGGTGGAGGCCCAGTAGGAAAGATGTCTAAAGACAGTGTGTATTTTGGTGTGTTGTACTTAATTAGGTTCTTTCTTAGTTCCATTTTTAGGCAAACTGAAAAAGAAAAAACAGCAGTGCCGAGAGAGTTTATAACGCCTTCACAGTTACTGTCATTTCTGCATTATTGCCTCTAAAATCTAATCATCATAGTGGTAATCTGTAATAATATTGGATAAAACAACTAGATTAAACAAATAATGGGCAATATTTTCATGTTTCTATACTGAGCACGTTACTGTGGTGAAATAAGTATGCGAACCACTACTGTCTACATAAGCGTCCCATGTACAAAGGAGTCGGCTCATGTTTATTTTGTACATTTATCTTGCTATCAAACAGTAAATGGCACATTATACCATGTATTTATTCCTGATTGCAACACTTGGGATAGTTTGTCCAAAATACAGAAATATATAGTCATTTTATGTAAAGCTGTAAGATTCTCACTTTCCAGATTTCAGCATGAGGTGATTAGGATGTCATTTCTATTACTGTAAAACAACCCAAATAGGCTGAAGATAAAGACATTATTAAGCCTTTTTAAAATGACACGACAACGAACTGGTTGAAACTTTCTACGTGTGCATATCTACAGTTGGGAAAATCTAAAGTGAAATCAGGAAATGTATCAGGGGTTCTCAAAATCAAAAATCACATTTTTAATAAACAGTAAATATCTGTACAGTATGAATACTCTGGATTATGTTTGACTAAGTTGTGTTTTGAATTATCTGGGTTTTTTGAATTTGTGGACCCCCCCCCCCCCCCCCCC
>UFQX01001252.1:0-31407 GCA_900497675.1 Arapaima gigas | reverse complement strand
GGGGGGGGGGGGGGGGGGGGGGGGGGTCAAGCCCCCATGGAGAACAGCAGAAGAGCACGTTCAATTATAGTTCCCTTGATCAAGGTACTTACCCTGAACTGACAATAAAAATGCTGCAGCTGTATAAATGGGTATATTATTGTACAGTTAACTAAAATTGCAAGTTGCATCGGCCCAAGGTGTCAGATAAATAATAACAGTAAATTAGTAATGTAAATATGACTTTTATACGCAAAAAACTATGATGCTGTGTTTAAATGCACATGCTTATTTTCTTAGGGTTGCTGTCTGAAACCCCTTCTCATACTGTGACTCTTGGACAGCACTGTGATGCAGCAAACAGCGCTACAGCCTCACAGCACCTGAACTTTTCAGACGTGCTTTCACATCCAGCAAAGTCTGTGTGGAGTTTGCATGTTTTCTTATGCCTGCATGGATTTTTACCCAGGTGCTTCTGTTCCCTCCCACAGTTTAAAGATTTGTTTCAGGTTAATTGGTCATTCTAAATTGCCCATAGTGTGTGTGTTTGGTTGCCTATGTGTCCACCCTGTGATATCCAGGCATCCCAGTCAGGGTGTAATTTCATAGCCTAAAGCCCAGCGATTCCTGGACAGGCTCTGGGCCATTGCAACTATGACCAGGGTAAAGTGGTTTCGGATAATGGCTATGGTTTCAAATATCTCTAAATTAGTCAATAAGGATCGCAGAATAATACATTTTTTCTAAATCCGTTCGTCTGGAGCCGAACCTGTTGGAAATTATGATTATACAGCCAAAAGGAAAAGCAATTAAATACGCAGTTACATCACGACTTGGACTCTTTGACATTCTGACTGGCTGCTGAAAGTCAGGGGCAGGTTTTGCATCTTGTGTGTGAGATCCCCTGCAGATGGTACCTGGGAAGGATGTGAAAATCACTGGTACCGTCAGCCCATCTGTCCACTTGTTATTCCAGCCATTGCTCTCGCGTCCGTTAGCCTCCCAGAATTCTCCAGCACCAATTTCCATGACACGAGGGCAGACTTCGGGAGAGCTGAGCGGTGCCACGCAGAGGCTACCTTAACACACCGATGTTCCCCCCTCAGCCGTTTGCCCCAAATTCTTTTCTGCTCCCTCCAGAGTCCGCAGCGAAGTGTTTATTGTTCTAATTCCTCCTCATTGCTGACGGCGAGCACCCCCTCCCCACGCCGCAACGCCGGCGTCCACTTGCCCAGCAGGAGCCGCTGCCGCCGCACTGTTCGTCGTGATGGAGAAGGTCCCCGCGCGAAACGAGCACTGGGGTGATGTTTTATCTGTCGGAAATGTTCCATAATTTATCATTATCAGATCCAATTACAGCGCTGTTCACCACAAGTCGGCGTCCCCCAACATGATGCTAAAACAAATAAGCAAGCCGTCATGCAGATATTCTCTCTCTGATTAATAAAAGTAATTAAATTAGAGCGTAAGAAGCATTCATAAAAGGGGCTTGACTGTAATTATTACCAGCAACGTGTAGTTGGAGGGTAATAAAGCAGGGAACACGAGGACTTAATTAGAAGCGCTTGTATATTTATGGCCGTGAAAAAGTCACCGGGCCCTCGAGTCGCCTGGGAGAAGCATGATTGCAGTTAGATTGCGAGGGGGCTGTGAATAATGGGCGCGGTGCCTTTCTGCAATTACACGCCGCCTTTCATTACCTGGGAGTTTAATTTGATTGCACACGCGGCGTGTTCATCAGCAGTGGCCGTGGCCAAACAGCCGAGTTTGGAAGAGCCGTCTTTCTAAGAGGCTTTGTATTCCAGGAGCTACTTGCTACTTATTGAGGTGACGTATGAGTAGGGGAAGCGGTAGGTGAAAGATAGTGGATGTTGAGGACTAACCAGCAGAGGTTTCAGGAGCAAAATGGCTCAAAAAGAAATGAGTTTTGAGACCCTAGTTGAATGCTATAAGGGATTCAGGAGTTCTGAGGATAAGAGGGAGCTCATTTCAGACAGAAGGAATTCGTTCGTGTTATACATTTAATTGCAAATTACATATATACCTATTGTGACCATTCCACGTTCACCCCACCTTCCCATTGTTCTTACGCTGTTGTTGCGCTTCCTTCAGATTTTCAGATATGTGCACATTCAGTCTGAGGTTAGCGTGTCACGGTCGACACGGGGCGACAACCGTATGCCGTGCCGTTTGTGGACCCGATTCAACAACAAACTTTCCATTAATCTTATATTACCTCATCTGCTTCCTTACATTGCACAGGCGCCAGATTCACAACCAGCAGGAGTTCTCCTCGAGTCGCCCCTCCGCGCTGGCGGACTTTCTCTGCCACAGGTTTACCGTGATGCGGCCCTGATGAGCATAATTCCCCGATGATGATGATAATAATAGAGATAATCAGAGTCATCATTCCCCCCGTTGTGTCCCCGCAAGCTGCTGCACCCTCACTGCGTTCCTTCATTAGGCCTTCTCAGCGGCAGCCTACAACGCAACAAATCACCCAAAGTTCACGCCAAGGTGAACTGCACTCTTATCTTGCTTACTCTGCGAACGGTGGCGGATATTCGAGCCCCGTGATTTACGGCGAATGCTCGCTGATGCAGAGCCCCACGTTATCGCGTGTGTTGAAGCCACTGTAAAGCACAGAGGTCTCTGTGTGGCACAGTGTTTCTTCTCACAAAGGTCATGCTAGTCATTGTATAGAACACCTTGATTTAACGACTGCTTGAGCTGTATATAAATACACCGTCTCTTTGTCCAGTGGGCTGCCAGGTTACCGACATGTTTCAGTTATTTCCAATTGCGTTTTATTGAATTATAATTTTCTTCATTTTCTGTAGAGGAATGATGTTTTTATGCACCCGACCAGAACAGGACAGTGGCACCACCTCATTTCAGCTTGCTTCTACTGCATCTACTCCACGCGTCTGGTGTTCTTCAGCGTCCAGGATCACTAACCAGGTGAAGAACATTTCACATGTTTATGAGATGGATCAGTCAACAGCTGGCACTGAATAGGCATTTGTGGAGATAATGCATGTGTATTTTCAGTAATTTTAAATTAGTTTTAACATGAACAATGATCTCCAAAGTTAACAGAAATATTAAACTGAAATGTATTCATGTGTTTCAGAAGTATTTGCATTTATTATTATATTTATATCCAAGATATTTACACCACTTAAATATTAAATAAATCAAGGAATAATTGTATTGTTCCATTTTTTGGTGAAGTGCAACTTGCTGGCAAAGGTGACTTTGAAGTTACCAACAAATTGACTCAGATTCCGGGTCCCAGTTGCATTTCTAACTTAAGGAGCAAGTGCACTCAGTGCAAATGTGCAGTAATTCATCAGTCCCATTCATGCATTCATTCATTCATTCATTCATTCATATGTCCATTTCCTTCTTCCATACAGTTCTATACACTGCTTAAAAGAATGTTTTAAGAACGCCAAGCAGCTGCAATCTCTTCTACAGCCCCATCTGACAAATACACAATTCCAGTCTTCCATGTGGTGCTCAGCGAACAGGCCTGTGATTTGTTTGTCTAATTAAAGGGGCTATCAAGCAAAAATACAGCTGTGTCAGAAGTGTATTAGATGCTGTGTCACGTTAGTTCTATGGCTTCAATAAAATGTTTGACGTTTACTTTATCAAGCTTCAGAGCAGCACTACGGTTCAAAGCACAAGGTGTGTTGGTCTATCGACTGTATAAGTACGTGTGTCAGGAGGGTTTATATATTTTTAATAATTAATTGTTGTTAAAAGAGGCTGGCGTTGATCAACCTGCTGAACAATTATTTCTTTAGGCCACAGTTTCCTTCTACAGGTCTGACATGTTACAAACCTATTTTTCACTGGGTATCACAGTAAAGAGGATTTAAAAAAATATTTTAAGGAAATATGTGCCTCGGCCTCAAAAAAGCAATTCTGAGCACGTCTGGTCTTACGTGTATTCGGACCCCAGCGCTCTGTCTGTGCTTTAATCTACCGGGATGAAGTGCTGCGAGTCTCTATCGTGCCTCATAGGGCTAAACCTGCCCACACTCCCCTGCGGCAGTCATCCCCGAATACTCCTCATACCTTGGTCCTGATGAGCATAGACAGTCAGGCAAACAGACAGATACAAACTTTATTGTTCGTGACGGAATTTGCAAGTAGTTTTCCTGAAAATACGCTGTATCCAGCTAGTCTGTGACTGGAGAGAGACTGGTTGGAGAGCTGACTCTTCCTTTCGGTTGAACTCCTGGAAACCGCCTAGACTGAGGTGAGCGGACAGGAGCATGAGGGCACAAGGGGGACTTTTCAGGGCTGCCAACATGTGAGTAACAGTGCAACAGTAGAGCAGCCTTTTCACAGTGTTTGATCTGAGGGCAGCTGCTGTATGTGTTCCGCCAGACAAGGGTGATGAAGGAAGCAATCAGCTCCACGGGCAAGTCGAACACTGGGCAGCAGAAACACTCAGTGCTTCAAGAACTTTTGATTATAATCAAGATGAGGTCAGATTAATATTTCTTGGTGAATCTGTCTGACCTAAAATGGCCATCTAAATAGAGCACATGGCATCAGTGGCGCAAATAAATGACTCTGTCCGTCCGTCCATCAATACCAGTACTGGTGGAGAACATGGTGGCAACAGACTGGGCAGGATGGACTGATCCACGGACGCCTGAATTTGTACAATCAAAGAACATATCTGAAATGGGTCCTGCTCCATCATCTCCGAGCAGTCCAGACATAAGTTAAAGATTTCTTGTGTTGCATGGTTTAATGGTGATATTGGAGGTTGTTATCTTCAAGTTTTATTTCCCTGCCTCCCAGCACACTACTGCACAGCAAAGCAGCTCGACCTTCAATCATGTCATTTTTATTAAAGTAATTTCAACTGTACTGGCAGCAAACGCTGACAAAAAGGATCAAATGATTATGCCCTCCACTCAGTTTGTTTACACTGCTGTTTTACTGTGTTATCTGTCCATTTCAGTGTATTTCGTGACTGCCATGGTGTGTCAACTGTTTAGAACCCTGCGGTTCAGCGTATTGACAACAACAGCGCTCTAAGTAAAGGAACGGCAAATAAATTACATTAAGAGGTCACAGAAAACCTTCAAAATGTGGTTATCAGTAGAGTCCTCAATTAGGAGCATCAGTGACACGCAATCACCTGCCAGTTGTTTCTCTGTGACACGGTACTTCTGTCGCCGTACACTGATTTTACCGTTGTAACTGTCAGGGTTTATTGCCACACATCCTAGTGCCAGCTTGTTACCCCCCCATACGGCTTCATGTTTACATTTTCCCTCGCTCCTCAGGCCTCGTTTCATGGGCTGATCATAGGGACGCCACGTGAGGAAGGCTCAGGATGATGGAACTGAGCTGCCACAATCTGCAGGTGTGCTGATCCACGACAGCCAAAAGTAGCTCTGACTCTGAACAATTTGAAAAGGCTGTTAGACATGTTTGATATCCACCCAGAAATAAAAAAAATTAAGAATAACGGAATGGTATCTGTCTAATCTAATTTAACATGGCACAAAATTGCATTTAAGTCAACATCAGGCGACCGCCAAATTGCTCCCGTTGCAACTGTGTGCATCTGCGAGCACCCCCGACCCCCCCAAAACCCCACCGCCGCCGTTTTAATCTTGCTGAGTGATTTGGAAACGCACGAGCTCTTCGGAGGGGGCGGGGGACGGATGTGGGCGCGCTCTCCATCCGCAGGGCTCAATATATCCTAATAGACGTCCCGCGTGCGTGGAATTACTCCAGACACCGGGGCGACTTTTCTTCATTTCACTCCAATAAGGCCCTTTTTAATGGAGTTGTCAGCCTCCTCTTGGCACCGGCTGAGTGCACTGATTCAATCCCGCTTTCGCGCCATTGTCGGCAACTTTTAATAACAAATTTGAACAACTTGTTACTTTTTTCTTCCAATCGCTTACACCAACCTTACAAGAGTTTGTTTTACAAATGGGAAAAGGAAGCCTTACTGAAAATTTATCCTCCAAACAAGTGACAGAGTCCTAGAATACAAAATCCGTCCATGGCAGCACCATTTCAGCCATGAAAACATTTGTTTAACATTCATTTTTACACCATTATTTTTATCTAACAACTTGATTGAAAGCAACTTGCAATGTTAGGATATCAATTTTAGAATGATTTGCACATTGATGTAGGTGGGTGGTTTTTAGGGCATTGGTTCAGAGTAAATGCCTTGACCAGGAGCACTGACAGCGGGAACAGAGACTGGAACCTGAGACCCTCACAAGCAAAGTGACATCTCTAACCTTCTGCTGCCCCAGTGTAAGCCTACAGCCAACCTTGTTATAAAATACAGTAACAAAGCCATAAGAAAAGTAATATTATATCCGTAAAGTGTTTGTGCGTCGATGTATATATATATGTTTGTTTAAAACACTTTAAATATTATAACTTGTTTGAACCTTGTCGTTTCAGGGTGCTTAACATTATGTTAGGTGGCCATTTTGTCCCAACAATAATTTGTTTAAAATGAAGTGTGATGTGTTTCCCTCATTGCCATCTCATTGCCCAAACAATGTAATTTGAGTGCTGATGACAGTAATTGTTAACAGGAACTGTCTGAACACAACTGACTGGTCTCTCTCTCTCTCTCTCTCTCTCTCTCTCTCTCTCTCTCTCTCTCGCTCTCGGGTTGAGCCACAGAAACAATACTCTGTTGACCACTGGGCTTGTCTCCTCTCTGGCAGTAATTGCCGGTCTCTTCTCTCAGGCCTCCTTAGCCTCAATGGGCTCTGCACAGTGGGGCTTGTGGGTAAATTGCCTCCATTTTTCAGTGTGGCATCCCCCCACCCCACCCCTGAGTCGTCGCTCCGGCAGGCTACTAGCCACGCGAATCGCATCAATAACAGAGAGTGCTGATGCTCCCACTTCCACAAACCTCCCCAACAGCAGACACAGGGCCAGGATTCCCCTGCTTTTGTGTCCTTCTGTCATATCTGAAGATACATCCCCTGCCCCTTCTGCCTGGTCCCCAGGGGGTCACGATGGAACACTAAGGTGTGGCACTCACGGATACGGGCACATCTCGCAGCACACTCTACAGGTCCTGCCCATTTTAAGGGGCTGAAAATGACATGATATGACACGGCAACACCGCATGGGGTGTCACATCCCGAAGGGTCACATGCTCTGATGTTCAAAGCAGAATAATCCAGGTGCCTTTTTAATTATGTTATTTGGCACCATAACTGCATTTTGTACTACCAATTCTCAGAAGACCTGTGGTGCAATTGACCACAGGAACGCCATTAAACAGCAGAACAACATTTCATACTAATTACTTTAAGCAATGTCTTTCTCTTACAATATTAGGTTTGTACACTAATGCAATAATTTACCAATTTTTACAGCACGATAGGCTATTCCTGCATCAATCCATTCAAATAACTGGCTAATACTGTAGCAGTGTACAGGAAGTACCACGATCAAGGCTTCTGCAGGAGGAATGAGGATTCAAACCCAAGTCCTTTGACTGGAATACAGTGGCTGTAACCACTATGCTATCTGCTGTCACCAGTAATAATATTTTTCCATTAGTCTTCCATCAGTTTGAGTCCGTCTCTCACACACACACACACACACACACACACACACACACACACACACAAAGAGGAGGCAATTTGAAGTCACCCATCCACCTGAAACGTGTTTGCACTGTGGGAGGAAACCCACACGCAGAGAGAAAATGCAAATGCCACACAGACACGTCCAAACCCATAGCCCCAGAGCTTTGTCACCATATCACTTTAGTAACATTGGTGGTGCTAGTAAATACAGTCCTATGGTGTATTTTCCCATAGTGCAATATGTGCCCATGAGATGCCCCTTCACACCAGCAGACAATCAGCATTATATGTAACTTTCCAGAGTAACGCTGTCTTTGCCATCTGTAAGCAAGCAGTGAGGGAGGTCAAAACTGGCCACCATTAGACTGTGGCAGACACACGCGCTCTCTGGGGTACTGTGCTCTTCGACCGCTATCAGTAACCACCCCCTTCCTCCAGTAATTCAGACAGAGTGCATTTATATTGATTACTGTCCAGGAAGATGGGCTGCTGTGACAAATGATCTGTGCTAATGATTGATCTGCCTATGCGGTGCAGTCATCTCCTTCTGACCCCCCCCCCCCCACCCCGGGTGTGTCGCTCCTGAATGACGCAGTGCAACCCGTTACCTCCATCGAGCAATTCAGATAAGTGAAACACAACTGGTCGAACAGAATCCCTTTGCTGCCAACTTATCCCGGAAATAGCACAGGCACTAGGGTGTGGCCACAGTGACTGTCACTGACCTATAACAGGCTGACAGACCAAAACAGGAGCACAAACCTCAGTCTTCTGCATCTCTCATTCACAGTTTCCATCATGGAGTCAACCACAATACTGGGTTTAGTTATGTCCAGCACAGAGACACCTTTTTTCTTGTTTACGACACCAAGCCTGAAAATCACAGGATGCCACACAAAACTGCTGATGTCACTAGATCCTCTACTTAAATTTACATGTATGTGGAGACACATTACTGCAAAGTTGAGGTAACAGTTGTCTTCAATTATAGACAAGGGCTTAAAATGCAGGTGCATGATGGTCAAATGTGTAGCTAGTGTGTCATATATGCTTTTGTACTGCTGCTTATTACTTTTTGAGAAAAAAGATTTATTATTATATCATGTTTCTACACTAAGCCAGTGGTTCCTCTTTTTTGTGCTGCAGACTGAAGCGTTTTCCCACAGTAAATACAACGTTTGCCCTGCATTAAGTAGTACAATATACTTCGATAACAGCAGGTGGCACCTGTGTGCCGAGATACATCAACCGTTATGATGGATTTTTACAAATATTTAGTGGTACAACATTGCACAATGTGTCGTTTCCATGGCTTCATTGTCACCGAAAAAAAATGTTAACCCTAACACATCCTTTGGATATAGTGCCTGAAAATCAGCCATCAGAACAAATCCATACTTTATATGTCGTGAATCGTACTTTTAGCCGAAACTTGGTTTGCTGCGCTTTAGTATTTTCAGATGATGGATTACCTTAAATGTTTCTTTTATGAGAGCAGCCTGAAAAGAAAAGATCCACTGATGTTTACAGAACACCACTCATCTTCGGTGTACGTATTGTACACAAGACAAGACAAAAACAAGCCAGCTACTACCAGCTTACATTGAGCAGCTGTGTACCTGATGAACCCAAAACCCCAACCTAATCATGCTGCAGAACTCGGTGGAATATAGCCATAACTTATTTGTTTTATTAAAAATAAATTTTATATTCTATGACTCAAATAATAAAAACAAACTTTTCTATGCTACTCACAGAAGTATTTGGGTGATGTATTTAATAAGTGGTCTTTTGGTGGCTCGGCAAAGCAACGTTCACAGTGCAGCTCTGGTCCGCGACCCGTTGATAAGGGACTTCTGCACTAAGTTATTTATGCCGATTTCCCCTTTAATACAGCTGGGTAATTTTTACAAAATCAATTCAGGGTATGACTCTTGATCTACGGTAATACAGTGGGAGGTGGGATTCAAACTTGCTTCTTTTAGTCAGAAAATTATAGCTCTAACTATATAGCCACCAAGACAGCAAGAATAGCTTTGCATTGCAAAAAGAAACCCAGGTTAAGGCGCTTTCACTATGGTTGTTAAATTCCAACCTTTCTGAGAGAAACACATTTTAGACCCTATGGGAGTTATTTTCTTGCACGTGGTCAGGAATGTTGTGTAACTAACATGGACGTGTCAGGTGTGTCTTGACCTGTCCGTGTCAGGTATGTCTTGACCTAACCCATTAAGATGTAATCTCCACGATGGGGCTGCATGAGCTCTGGGCTGTCAGAGGGCTTTCACTGGTATTGAGCTGCATGTGTCACTCACTAGCCTATGGACTCAGAGGGAAGTCTTACACACCAGAGTAAAGAGAAAGCTGCATACAGCTACCTCAGTCTGCAGCCCCAATTTTCTAATTATAATTTTTATTAGTCATTATTTTGCTGGCACAAAACAGCTTACAAGACAACATTTGTACACTTAGCTACAATGATTTCCCCATTTAAACAGCAGAGTAATTTCTCCCGTCCAATTCCAGCTAAGTGTGTTGATCAAGGGTGCCACAGCAGGAGCAGGACTCAAGCCCGAGTCCTTTGAAAGGTCTGTGAAGGCTCTATCCTATACGTCCCCTGCTGCCCAGAGATTCAACCAACTGCAATATTCAGGATGCAGCACTATCAGTCTGTACCCAAATTCCACAAACCAAAATCGCATCACGTGGGCAAGAGGTGGATGAGGGGACTCCAGAAATGGCGCCAGCTGCACAATGGCACAGGAATCCTGACAGTGGCTGTGAGATGCTGGGAATAAATCTCAGAATCCCTGCCTGCAAACGAAAGTGCTGGCCGTAATTATACAGTTGTTTGAGTTTGTCCCCAGGCCTCAGGACAAAAATCATTTCTCTGAGCTCAAACCGATAGCTGAAAAAAGCATAATGGGCAGCAAAAAACAAAACATTTTCTTTTTTAAACAGTTGTCAGATTGTTGCCTGACTGTCTCTGGTCAGCCTGTGGATGAAGCCTCTGTAGCACCTGTCATCACGGACTGCCGCTAACAGGCGGAATGAGGGGGCACAAGGGGGCAGCCCCAACGTTATCCCCACCGAGCGTAGGGCACGTTTTTTTAAATTCTGGAATTTTGTTTTCAGGAAGAGAATAGAAACAAGCCATTCACCAGGCATCCACTACAGGTTGTGTAAACACTGAACAAATACACACGCACAAAAAACACAAAAACCTAAGCCCAGCACATTAAACTGAAACATCGAGCTGACTGGAAAATAACCAATTGCCTCGTCAGCCTGTCTCTCTTTTTCAGGCTTTTGTGACGCTAACTGGCTGCCTGTCTTCCTCTGCCACACTCGCCTATTGATCCGGCGACCTCCCAGAGAGCTAGAGACGGAATTTACGAGAGCTGCCCCAAGGCGAGGTCTCACTTTCCCAACCTTGTTAACGTGTGGACGGCAAGGGCCGTGTCACAGCACCACGCCGTCTGCTTTCATGGATCAGCCCTACTCTCTCATTTAGTGCTTTTATGAAGAGTCTCCTTAACCCACGTTTGCATCAAGTTTAACTCTCCGGTTTATTGCCTACAAGATGTTCAAAGGATCTGCACTCCAGTACCTGCAGGAGATGAGCACTTCATCCTCCACAACAACAATGCCCTGGCCATTTGATGGTCCCACTTGCTAGGGGTCCAAAGCTGAAAGTCTCCTGCGTCTCAGTTTTGGCCTCAAAAAGTTGGAATGAGCTCCCTCTGTTCCTTAGAAGTGCTGAATCCTTCCCAGCATTAAAAAAGGGTGTGTAACCCTTCTCTTTCCAAGCCATTCGTGACCTCATGACAGTTACATACATTTCAATCGCAGCACCTGTAATCCTCACCTCTGTTGGTGAGCCAAGAGTCATTTTCAAGAGCATCTAAAACCTCTAATATGTTGTGAAAGTAATATTTGTTTACCCTAAGCTGTATTTCGCATTGGAGAAAAACACCTGCTGAAATGAATAAAAGTAACTTAATGCAACTCGATTCTTAACCTCACGTCCTTCCCCAACCATGTTGCTGGCTTCCTGTTTTGACCCAACCACTTCTAGTTTTGCAGTGCTTGTGCCGTCACCTCCTGAACCCTTAAGCAAATCGCTGGCTCAAGTTAAACATTGCACGCTTGTGTAATCACATCTCATTTTTCATCTTTTTTGCTCTTCTAGTGGAGTCTTGATTGGAATGCAATGACAAGCATGTGTCTGATTTACATTTAAATGGGTCGACACAGCCGTTCCCTGCCTTAAATGACTTGCTAACAGATGAATGAGTAATTGTTATGTTTTACTACCCAAATACTTATTAGACACCTGTATTTATTATCATCAAATAAATTTTCCAAGGAATGCGAGGAATATGCTAAGTGGCACCACGATGTGACATTCCCAGTTTGTCCTGTCGACATAGCAGCATAATTATGGCATCTCTGTTAATATCTGTGAAGAGTCATAATTGGTTTGGAACTGTTTAATTTGTTTTACTCATGGAGTTGCAGCGCAAGAGGGCAAAGCTTTGGGTGGTGAGTCAAGGTCTTCACCCCACAGCATGGTGCCCAGATTGACACCTTGCCAGCTCTACACCCATCGCACGTGAGCATAGATCCATAAACTAATCACACAGCCTCACAATCAAGACAAACTTTCACGGGGTGTAATACAGAGGCCCCTCTAATTAAAACATTTGCATGTGTAAATAGTCATGTCAGCACCAAAGCTGGCATTTGAAACACTGGGGGGATATTTTTTAATAATGATCCCGCTGTCTAATTATCGTAACCTTAATGTTCCGTGTAAGGTTAAGGTTAAGGTTCTGTCATGGTGGGGGGACTATGGTGCATCTGACTGAATGGACTGTTAAGGAATGTGGACACAGGTCGGGTTGGTTGAGTGACATGGGGGGCATTATGGTCTCTGCGGTGCCTTTATGCCTTCAGTGACCTCACTTTTCCAAGGGATTCCCTATTTCTTAGCAGACAATTGGTTATTAGTTTCGTCTACTCTGCTAAAATGTCCTATTAGTTTGTGGTTTTTATTTCATTGATTTTCCCCCCTTTCTTTTTCATAACGAAAGTTATCGATTAACTCAGAGTGCTGGTTATTGCTCGTGTTCTGCTCTTTCTGAACTGATTCTGTTTCAGTGTGACTAAGAACCCTTCTAACCCTTTTCATTGTTCCTGTCAATATGTACATTTTGAGAGCCCCACAAAATGTATCGGTCGGATTTGTTTTTGCACCCGACTGTCTGACACTCAGCAAAAGTTCGTTACGGTCCACTAGGGGGCACCAGAGAACGAGAGGCAAGACGCTCCTTTTCCGAAAAAGGAAATAAATGAAAGACAGGAGATGATTTCCTCGCTGGAAGACCCCTGGTTTTTGGAAGTCCAATAACAATACTCATTTGGTGAAAACCAGCTTGAATCGTTTCATTCTCAGTTCCTCAAGTTACCAGGCCTATGATGTGAGGAAAAAGATTTTAATTACTTTGACTTCATGCTGTGCTGACAATTACGTGTAACATATTAACTTTACGTACCGTGAATGACTGGCATCCAATCTGGGGTGTTGTTTCATAGCCTGACACCCAGTGATTCTGGGATAGGCTCCAGACCACCCTGAGCAGGATAAAGCAGTTAAGAATAGCGGAAGGATGGATAGATGGATTAATTCTAGGCAGGGTTATCAAGATTTTTATGTGCTGTGGTTTGGCAAAGCAACACACAGCCGTGAGGGTATTAAGGGGGCCGTTCTAGTTTTTTTTTTTTTTTTTTTTTTAATTTTTAACATGGAAAACGTTTCAAGACTCACTCGACTCATTTAAGGTAAGGATGCAATAATTCTTTCACAGGATAACACCAGAGATTCAGCAGTTTATTAAGTCCCAAAGAAAATTTTGTCACTGTGATTCATCCCCTCCGCACAACTGTAAGCAATCATGTAATATTCTCTTTAACTGAAAGGACAGAATTTTGACAGCAAGTGCCAGATTTTCCCCGGTGCAGAGGCCAGTGTTTAAAAGGCTTTGCACGCCATTTCTACACCTGTTAGAGATGTTTCAGACAGAGACCTTCCTATGTTTTTTTCTAGCAGATAAAAGAGGCACACATCAGTCCACTCGGCAATCAGGTGACAAGATTTTTAAATTCGATTCTTGAGAATTATGTCAAGAGGGATTCTTCCAGTCTGAGGATCAATAACACTTTACAGCTTGTCGAGTTTCAGAAAAAAGCTTGCAAAAAAAAAAAAAACCCCGGTCACTTAAAGATTTTGCTGGAAGAAGCAGTATTTAAGCATGTAGGAGAGTGCTTCTGTACACTATAGAACAGACTGGAACACACAAGTGGGGTTACTGGAGTTGGCTGCTGTCGTAACTTAGATTTTAGTAATGCAGCAATTAAAAATAGGCACGAGTAAACAAGATGGAGTGCATCAATAACCCAACCAGTATATCATTTCAACACACAGTGCAGTTCTGTTTAGACAAACAAGATCGGACAAAGATTTGAACCCATTTCACCCCCACCCCTTCCCAGCAACCTGTGGCAGGACCTTGAGTTACATCAACCAGATGTCAGGTGCTTGCAGACACATCGGTCAGGCACTGATTGCGGGGAAGCACGTGGTGTGTGGATGGAGAGTTCCGATCCAGCGAGAGGCATCAGACACTTCACTTAATTAGGTCTTGGGGAGCACACCGGGTGCGAACGCGTGCTCGTTGTCGGAAAGGTCACCGCAGGAGTGAAATGTCAGCACCAGCGTGCCGGAGGACCCGCCTGAAGGCCCGGGCCGTTACTTGGAGAAGCCCGTCTCCGTGGAGACGGAGGAAGCAGGCTGCCGTGATGAAAATTGCCCTGAACAGCTGGGTGTCGGATGAATCGAGAGGCGCTTGATTTTCCTGACAACACCAAATACTGTGAATCGGGCAGATGGGTGGAAACATAGGGCCTTCGAATTCACTCTTTGTGAAGAGGGACAGAAATAGAGCACGATCAGTGTCTACACTGCACTCTCTGTGGCTTGGAGACCTTTGCCAGACATTGACCAGCAGGACACCTCAGACTGTCTAAAGTAACTTAAAAAGAAAAGAGATAGAAGAATACAAAACCGTGTGCCCCCTGCCACTCATCCATCTCCAATATAAGACCTTTTCCAAGCATCAGCTGCTACTCCCCCTGGGAGCTGCCTGAGAAGAAGCTTTCACAGAGGGCTGCCTCTTTGGCCAGTACAATAACATTCTCATTTTATGCGTGAAATCCAGACAAGGCCTGCTGACATCGCTGGACAGGTTACCTGGATCAGCCAGAGGGAGGTTTGGAATGTGTCGGGCAGCAGGTGGCACAGTGTTCAGAACTGCAACTTTGCACTCTGGCCTAAGCCTAACCTACAATTTTCGGTAGGTAGAAAATTTTTATTGCATCAGTTGGGGGTAAGAGAGGACACTATAGCAGGAACAGGGTTCGAGGCTGAACTCTTTCAGTGGAATTGGCGCCATCAACTATACCACCTGTTGCCCCTTTTTGGGTTAGAATGCAAGTGTAATAAGCATTGTTATGTGCATTTATTCATTTATCTGACACCTTTCTTCTTGCCTACTTTTGATGTTTCTACATTAAGCTACTCAGAGATTTACCTATTCATATAGCAGGGTAATTCTTACTGTATCAATTCAGGATAAATACCTTGATGGAAAGTGCTACAGCACAATCCTGTCTTGAAGTCCATTCAGTGTATGCAGAACAAAGGCATACTGAGAACAAGGCATTTAAAAAAAAAAAAAAAAAAATCACAGAATCAGTAGTGTGTGTGTGTGTGTGTGTGTGTGTGTGTGTGTGTGTGTGTGTGTGTGTGTGTGAGAGAGAGAGAGAGAAGCTCCATCTTCGCTTTTCACCTCAAACTCGTCTTTCCTCTCCAGAACCTTGCCTTCATTTGACACAAAAATCTCCCTGTCTTTTTATCTCACTATTCAGGATTATGTGGAAACAAGATAACATGGCCAAGGAATATTACATTTTTCTTCCACACAACAACTGAAGTGATGTTATATTCTCACTCAAAACCATTCCTCTAAAAAAGAAAACAGTAAAATAGGAGATAAACAAAAAATGCCCTTTACAAAGACAAGTGGCAGCATATTTTACAAAAGCACCCCCATTTGGGGTTTATCCATTAAGCCATTACCAGCTGCTTCTCAGAGGGTAAACAGGACCTTTAAGCACCTTCCTCTCCCTTTATAAACAGACACTCCACTGCGTCCTGCGTCCACTGTCCTCATCATTAATCTACATAAATAAGTTCCAGGAAATATATATATATAAAAAAGCCCTTTTCAGCCAGCTGGGCAAGGCCCATTGTGTAATCCACGAAAGACAAATGCTAATAGCGTTACTAATGCATTTCCAACCAGGCCCTGCCGTGGCCTCCTCGGCTTCCTTCGCAGCCGTCGATTGAGCCCGTGGTGTGCGGGGAGTCCGAAAGCAGTGTGAAACGGGCCGCATGCGGAGGGCACTCGCTCAAAGGGCCAAGGTGCCCGAGTGCGTGAGTAGCACCTGATGTAGAAGCCCCACCCTCACTGTACCTCCTATTGTTTTTCCGGAAGCACCCCGTTTTGGAAATTCAAGCAGTAATTAGGTCTGACCCAGTGTGCGGGTCATTAAAGAGGGCAGACTTGTTAACAAGAAGACTGGTTCTATTTACAGGTCTCTTTCTACCCCCCCACACCATACACACACTGCCTGTTCCCATTAGCAAAGGTTACTTCAGGCCACTGTGGGCTCTGAGCTAATGGCCCTAGATGTCCTTGTCACTATTGCCACCAGCTGCCCAATTAATGCAGCCTTGCCTTGGGGACTCACTGCTGTCCCCGGCACCAGAGGACTTGGTCCCCACATCAGTCAGCGCTTGCAGGACCTTCGGGTTAAACAAAGCTAACCACCTGTGGATGCTGCGTCTTTGTTGCTTTGTAATTTAGTGACTTGCTGATGTATAATTTTTTGTGTTTTTTTTTTTTATTATAAATAGACTTGTTGTACGGTCATGTCTTACTCCACCTGTGCTGTAATTTGATTGTATTTTGATCACCTTTATCTGAGTTTGAATGGTATGAAACACATTTCTCCTTTGCACATCCAGTCTCTCTGCACGTCCGTCCAGCAATTTTGACACATGAAGTGGGGGGGACCGTTTGTAAAAACACATGCAGAGATGCTGACAGACGGTGGGGAGCAGGAGCGGTGGCAGGGAACGTGCAAAATGTGGACAAGCTGCTGAATGAACCTGAGTGTGAAATTGATCTATGACAGAGTGAAGCAGATTGGAGCAGCAAACAAATGCGTCGCCATTGAGTCCTGTCACAGCCCATACATTACAGGCGACAGGCAGCTTCGCCGAGTTGCACGCCCATGAAGACGTTTGTTTTTGGATAGTGAGCCACCGTTTTTGCCTCCTCACTGCCTGTTGGAGTGCTATCCTGGCAGTTTTTCTATTATAAACAACTTCATGCCAAGTGCAGGTGTGGGGGTCCAGAGTGTGTCCTGGTAGCATAGGGTGTGAGGTAGTGTACTACTTTAGATGAAATGATTATTTAAACACAGACAATTTATAGACACTTTATAGTCACCAATCCACCTGCCTTTGGAAGGTGGGCAGGAAACCAGAGCACCTGGAGGATACTCATCCGAACTCCACACAGACCGAGTCAGATTTAAACTCATGTCCAAATCTAGAGCCCCAAAGCTATAAGGCATCAGTGCCATTTATTTAAAGATATATCTGTATGTTTCAACATGCATCGAAACGCTCTGTGCGCATACATGATTAAATGTGTATACACCGTATATATTCACATCTATCAGTATTTCTGTGCGTGTCCCTGCTCAATCTTCGAAGTCCTCATTTCTGCTCTCATCCCAGGATCCCTACAAAGAGAGGGCACCTGCCTGCCATTTCTGGCCATTAGCAGCTGTTCCGTCAGCGTTAGAGATGTAGTCGGCACCCAGAAGATAAGTTGCCCCCTTAAAGAAACCCAAGAGGACAGGAGCCAGGTGGCCTCTCTCCGCAAGTCGTATGCATTGTGGGAGGGAGATAACACTTTGCAAAGCCTGGGAAAAAGGAGGCAGGCAGAACGCTGGAAGAGATTGGACACAGATGGCCACATAGTTGTCAACCGGGATGCGGTTGGACCAGTGGCACTGAAAATCTGTGTTTTCAATTAGCCAGACACAAGCGCAAAGTCACTGTGATACGAGGGTGCTGCCCGACAGCCGGAACAAATAGAAAGCCGTGCCCCTCACCTTAAGCTTTCATAGTCCCGACATGTGTACTGAAAGACAAATTAACAGGGTGTGTGAAGGAGCCTGAATGGCCTCTGGCTTCACAGTGTGGTGAAACAAACCTAACCCAATGGGTACAATCGAAGCTCTCTCTCAGTCCGACACCATGTGCCAACCTTGTCTGTAGGTCCTTTTGCCTGGTCATCAAATCTAAATTTGTCTTATGGCAACCAATCTCAAACCAACCAGACTCCTGAGCTTCCACCCCTGGCCCCCTTCCCTTTTCCCCTAGCATGTTCCTTGTTATTGTGGAGTGCTCCCCTCCTTCACATTCTCTGTCCCTCACTCTTGACAGGGATACCACAAATTTCTCTCTTTGCAGATGGAGCCTGTGGGAGATTTGGGTGAAGAAAGGCCTTATCAGATGGCTTCGATGCGACTTTTGAATGCTGAACCGTCTCCCAGGAAACAGGCTGACATTTTCACAAACACCCCCCCCCCCCAAAGGTGGCGAGACTGGACTAGGTCGGTTAGGGTGTTGCAGGGGGCATCCTGGCTGAATTTGCAGGCAGAAAGTACCATAGCCAGAAGGAAACGATCCCTCTTGCTACATGCTCTTCCTTCATGGCCCAAGGAAAGGTCACCGTCTGCTGAAGTCACTGAGGGGACCAGCCCTGGAAGTCGGGAAGGGCGAGAGAACCAATAACATCTCCATTCTGTAATAATTGTGAATTCTACATATGTTCTGTCCTTTATTTCTCTGTGTTTCTTTGTAATTATTACCAGTTACGAGCTTAATCACCCTGATGAACCAGAGAAATAAAACCCAATTACATGCATGTTGACATCAGTGAACGTAACTGGTGTTTTGCTAAGCAGTGACACAAAGCCAGGCCAGACTGTTCCTTCGGTGTTTGCCAAAGTCCATTTGGTCGCAGGAGGTGCCGACATTATGAAATTCAATCCTACGATGCAACACTGTAGGACACGGCTGCAGAGACCGACAGCTTGATTGGCTCTCACAAGCTTAAGGGGTGGGGTTGGGCAGCTCTCCTTCTCCAAGGGAGATACATGTCCAAGTGGTCTCACATGTTTAGCAGCAGCTCTTCTCCAGTTAGCCTGGAGGTCATGGACTCTTTCTTAGAATAAATTTCTCTTTTAGTGTTCTTACTTTTACTGTGTTATTCTTCTTCCAGAAGCTCTTTTCTTTCTCACTGGTTGGTCTGTCTTGTCTGTGACAGCAATCTGCCCAGCATCTAGGAAGAGGTCCTCCATCATCTCCATAATAATATTGCAAAATGTGTGCTGCTTTGCTCAGCCTGCTGTTGCCACAATCCCTTCCACTGCTGTTGGCTTGAGGTGGAGCCTGTGCCTCTGCGCCATGTGTTGTTCATCAGTAAACTGATGCACATGACTCATGTTTGGTACCTCCACATTCTCCTACAAACTGTCCTCAACAGTGGACAACAACTCCAGCAGGCAAACATCTATGGGAGTGAAAAACCGTTTTTTTACTAGGGCCAGAAGGGCTCTGTGATTTTTCTGCTTTATCTTTACTATCACTGAAAACTTTTTCACCGAAAAAGAGGAAGTCCCCCGTGCCTGAGTGATCTGTCCCTTTCAGTGTCCAGTGTGGTTTCCTTTCACTCCATCCCACTGATTGGTGGTTATCAACAGATTGGGGCATAAATCGGGAGTTGGAGCGCCACAGTACATAAGGCATCTCTGCAACCGCATGATAAGCCCTGGGAGGAGGGCTTCCTGCCGCGAGTTTGCTGCTTTAAGCTTTGCATGGAGATTGACCTCAGGAGTGGGAGAGAAAGCAGGTTTCTGGCTCTGCAAGGCATAGGTAGCACCAGCAGTTGGGGATCCAGGTGTATAGAATGACTTGGCAAAGAGGTACTGGTGTAGGCCTACTTTTTGAATTAATATACTCAGCAGGCCTTAATATAGGCATCATTTCTCATTGTCATATTTATTTTAACCACAAAGAACATACTAACAGTAGGCACCTCACAGCTCCTGGGCTGTGGGTTTAAATCTGGCTTGGCCTGTGTGAGAACTGGCTCGCATGTTCCGTCTCCGTTTTGGTTTCCTCCCATAGTCCAAAGATGTGTTTCAGGTGAACTGATGACTCAACTGCCTTTAATGTGTGCATGTATGTGACTGACTGAGTATGTGGGCAGCAAACAGTGTATGGTTAGAGCTGCTGCCTCAATGTCAGTTTTAAGATATATTATCAGGCTCACGAATCTTATTCATTTTTGAAAATGCATCGGATACCCTATTTTTTGGATGACGAGTACCCAGTTCCCATTAGTTGGAAAGAAAACAATAATGTGCTCCCAGCCCATCTGAATACACCTATTGATCTATCAACCCACGATTTTGCATGAGAAAACACTAAACACCAGTTACCCAATTAGAAAACACGTAATTTTGCCATTAATTTGCATTTTTATGGCACATGGTACAGAATGTACACCACAGGACATCTTACATATTCCTGCCTCCACCAACATTCAGTTTTCTTTTTAAAAACTGAAACTGAAGAAGGCTAACAACTTTTACTGGGTACTCATGGAATAAAGTGAAGCAGAGAAGGTTGTGAGGCTTGCTATGTTTCGGAGGGAGGCAACTGCATCAGTTTACTTCATTTAGAGGTGTGGAGGGGGAGTATAGAACCTTGCCTTCACCCTTCAAACATATGGAACTTCACATAATTTTGTTATGTAAATCTCTGTACCACCTGCGACAGCATCTTCAACTGTATTGCTGGAAGCAAGGCTCCTGTGCATGTCACTATTGTGACTATTAGTGAAATTATTGTGTTTCGATACTCTAAAATGTCTTTTAAAGTTTTGTCCAGCACAGGATGCATTTTTGGTGGCAAAAAAATCCTTCCTCCTTCTCTTACTCCTCTCCTTCCGCTAAGGACAATGGGCATCCAGCTGAATTATCCAGCTGAAATCACAGGGGCGACAGCGTAAACGTGGTCAGAAAGCTAGCAGGTTAATGAAGTATGAAGTTTGAATACTGAGGAATTGCTGTATATACAAATTTCTCCACCGTGCATCCCATGAGTTGGCGCACTGACTGAACAAACTACAGGTTCACAAAGCTCCACCTGACTACTCAGCCATGTGACATAGTCAATACGTGCGAACGTTCTAACATGAAGACAAGAGGTGATGAAAAATACAATATAATTTTACACAGGGGAAAGCAGATAAGGTGTTCCACCATTAAGACCTGTAATAAGTGAAAACAAACACCCACCCACACACACACAAACACACACACACACACACACCTGCATAAAGTCACTTTCCATTCTAGGCCTTAAATCATCTTGTGACAACTTCACCTGCTTAAACGACCTGCATATATAATTATTTTCTCATAACACTGGGATTTGTTATATAATACATGTTAGTGTAAACTTAAGGTAAACTAAACAACAAGGGATGCTTTGAAATGCTCAGGTTGCCTCATTTTGGCCACTGTGGGAGTCGTCTCATCTGGCTTATTTTTGCTCATTTTACTCATAAACATGTTGTCTACTGTCAGTCATCTGCTCCCAGTTCAGGCTGCAGTGCTCCAGCACCCCATTTGTGTGTCCCAGAACCTGCTGGGAACAATCTTGAAGCGTGATAAACACTAATAAACAGAGCGTGGCAATCGGCATTGTAATCCTGACAGGCCGCTATTAGTGTCCTTCAGCAAAGGAGTGGGGTAACGTCCTGTAGATCAGCACATGATTTACTGCCATGAGGGGATGGGGCCCGAAAGGTAAACACTGCAGAAATGTCAGACAATGGGGCATTTTGCATTTTTGCACCCAACTGTTGCTTAACCATTGTGGATAGAGATGCTCTGGTACCAAAATAAGAGATAATGGGTGTGTCTGGCTTCTTTTGTCAGATTTCTACCTGGAGATCTCACAGAAGGCTTTGGTTCAGAACAGCTCAGAAAGTGACCTTTGAGCATCAGCTTTCCAAAGGATCTGTGGGGTTTCCATCTCTTCTCTAAGATACGAGGCCACAAACCGACTGAATGCCTTCATTTAAAACAATGCTTTTATTTTTTGTCATTATTTCCTCCACAGGGCTGCTGCATGCATCCACTGGGCATCTGACAGAGATGCTGAGGCCTAGTGTCAACCTGCGCCCAGTAGCCTGTAGTTTCATACAGCTCCTGTTGTTCCTGAAGCAGATTCCTGCCACAGGTGTCATCTTCCCCAGCCTTGAGCTTCAGCGTCGCCCTTGCTCAAAGGCAGCACCATGTCCCATTAATCCTGACAGGGGTCGAACGCAACCTCTCCCCAAGGAACAAAGCCATATCTCGAAACTGATCCACTGCCCAGGGGATGCATGTCGTTAATCTTTGACTGCTATGCAATTTAACGGTGCAAATAAATGGCTGGATGGGTGTCAAACACAGTTTGTGCAGTTCTGTCAGCTTCCACAACAGTTAAAAGAGCCAAAGGCAGGCAAATTATAGCATCTCAAGTCTTTTAATCCTAATACAGGGCAGCAGGTAGTGTAGTGGCTGGAGCTGTCATAGTGCAAACAACCTGATTCAAATCCCTCCATAGTACCCTGGCACAAGAAGTAAAAAGTACCCAACTATTTAAACCGGGTGAACCAGTTGAAGCAGCTTAATGTACAAAGATAGATGTGTTGCTTTTCCTGGACCAAAGTGTCAGGTCGAAAAATCCAGACTGGAATGTAGCTTTTGTCTTGTGATACTCCATGACAAGCAGCATGCAGGAGGGGGCAGGCTTGCATAACACACAGCCGCAGCCACAGCAGGACATACGAACTACACTGTGTGCATGCAACAGCCCACCCTCCAGTGGTTAAAGCTGTGCAGTGGACTACTACTGCCCAATATCATGAAGGCAGAAGTGGGGGATGGGGGGTGGGGGTAGTGAACAGGGAGTAGGGAGGGTGGGGTGGACAAAATTTAATGGCCCTAGTTCACCCACAAGCAGCTCTCTGCTACCTTGGGACACAAAAAAACTAGTCTTGCTTCCATCTCCTCCATTCCTCAGTTGTTCTTCACCCACTTGAGGTTGACACACAGCAACATATTCAAATGGACCAGTCAGTGTGTCCAGATTTTAATAAGCAAACGTGTCTTTAACTGCAAAATAGTAATTTGTTCACAGCATCATCTAAGAGAGATTCCACCTGTAGCTTCGGCTTTGATTCATCTGAACAGCTGGGGATTTATTTGTGTCTTAGACATAATTTAGAATGAAATGGAAAAGGGTGGCATCTAATAACAGAGACGGACCTGTCTCTCCAGCTTTCTATGCTGACGCCACAGACTGCGATAAGCAGGATCTGTTTGGGCGTGCTCTCCAGACGGCTCTATGATGTCACTTTTTAAGGCAGGAGTGGTATCCATGAGCCAATTATCCTTCAGAGGACCCCACTTGCAAGTAGTGCCGGTCACTGCCAGTTAACATGGGGACAGCAAATCCTGAGCTGAGCTGCACGAGTTTAGTGTAAGAGGGGGATCTGGGAATGTAAAAAATATGCTAAAGAGCCAGGAATTTAACAATTGGACAGTGTGTTGTGGTGACACTCCTAACATACCCCTGGGATCACGCACTTGCAGAGGTTGGTTGGTCACTGTGTGATGCTGCATGTCACATAACCATTTCCACACCCCTTTTCTAAGATTTTTTTTTTTAAACAAATGTTCAGTAGGTCTGCATGCACTTGTGAGGACACGTGCTGCATTTGCTGAAAAGCACAAGATGACCACCGGACGTAACCCAGGATTTCAATCACGGCCAACCCTAACCGTCTGGTTTCGAAACCCATTTCCACTCGGGAGATGCTAAAAAACAGTCTGCCAGTGGAGGGGACTCATGCAGTCAGGAAATAAAAGGCACACATTTTCAACCAAAGACACCACCTTCCTGTTGGCTCCCGCAGGCCACGGATGAAAAACAGACAACAGATTTTCACGATGGCGAGGAATACTGAAAGAGAAATACAGTTTTGGGCAGACTATATGCATCCCAGCTGCTGAATTTATTATGTGCTCCCAAAGTAGCCTCAATTCAGTGTTTAACTAACGGAAGCACAGGCTGCACGTCACGTGGTGCTCAGTGTATGGTGACAGTCGATGTCACTGATCCCGTTAGGGGTGATGGGGATTAACTCTGCATGGGCTGTTGTGTCCATCGTACAGTCATGACACATCATGAGATGTCTGTTTTTCCACCTAAGTATGAATATAAAACAGCACTAATTTAAAATATTAATAAAAAAAACACAGCTAATTATAAAAACAATTACAGTCATCTTTACCAGTGTGCTAATAAAACAGCTTTTGAATTAAATGTGTGCATTGCACGGAAGCCAAACAAATTAAAAGGGATAGCATGAGAAAGATTGGGATGCAATAACTACTACAAAAAAGAAATGGTTGCCCACTAACATCAAGCAAAGTCTCAGGAACAATTCAAGGTAAACAAGAAAATAATTAAGAATGCAAAGCAAGGGACTGGAATGAAGTGGCAGCGATTGTTTCCTTTATCCTCCCTAAAGGAATGTGTGTGATGTAGGCACTAATCTTCCCTGCTATGCTCCCCACTTCAGGTTGCTGGTTGTGAGTGCAGCCTTTTTTTGTGGTGTCACACAAATGGAGCACAAGGTCTGGAGATCTGGGAAAAACGCTGAAACAACGGTTGCAACTAAAACACCACCTCCTGCCCTCGTTGCTGGCACCATGGCCTTTGCGTTTGCCACAGCCTCTGTTCATCCCCTACAATGACCCAGGACTGGCAGCATCACATGCCATGTCAGGCTGGCTTGGGGCCACCGTCTCGCACACTGTCTGGATGTCTAAATCTGCACTCACCTGAGACTACAAAGCGCAGGTAAAGCACTGGATGTCTGAGGGGAAATAAAAGGAAAAGATGTTAACCTCTGATTCAGGTTAATTACAATCCATTCCTCTAGACTTGCTCAGTGGAAAATTTAATTCTGGCTGTACAGATCCCAGGCTCTACCATATTCATGTGAAACCATTGCGAGAACAACTATTATTATGACACTGTGTGCTCTACTTTTTCATTCCACGTTGGCATGAGAAGGATTCCAGACTCTGGGTACTCTCGTAACATGCTGGGCTCCAATAAAACGATATTTAACAGAAGAACAGCCACACTTTCAAACCTCTTTCCAGACTCCATTCTCCCATGATGCAAATGTTCAGTAGTGCACGTTTTGGATAGTGAGCAATGGTCATTGATAATAGGGAGTGGGGCTTTGGCTCTTGTTCTGTTTATACCTGAGCAGCAGTCTCTCTTTGTAAAGCTATTATTTATTTATTTTTTTTTTTTTAAACTTAGATCTGTATTTAAGCTACTAATTACTATTTATTCATGTATGTGGCACCTTTGTCCATGGCAGTTCACAGGATTAGTATCCTAAACTCCTAACAGTGATTTACTCATTACACAACTGGGTAAATTTGACCATTTTAGTTCAGGATGAGCACTTTGTTCAAGGAAGTGGGCTTCTAACTCAGGTCCTTCTGTTGCAAGGTAACAGTTGTAACCAGTATGCCATCCGCTGCCCCCTTGTCAGTGTGCATTTGCTCCGGTTAACACTGTTTTTCCATTTAAAAAAAAAAAACAGCTCCTTTAAACTGTGATATAAATATTCGAAATGTACAAACACATATATAAAAAACATTTGGACTAATAGTTTGCATAGATACATTATACACCACATACATACATACATACATACGTACATACATACATACATAGTGCATTCCAGTAGTACTATGTGTAAAGATGGCAGAGAATTTATATGCAAACAGGTATGTGTCCCCACATGCTATATTGATGTGGCTGGAATTATTGGTACCCTTTTATCCTCCCCCCCAGATTATTCACCATTCTTCCTGGGAAGAAATTAAACAATCTTTTATCATCCATACATGCATATCTTTGGTTTACAGTGGAAAAAAAAATTCTTGCTTATTTTATAAAGACATCCTAAAATGGCCTAGGCAATATTGTTGACACACTTAGGAAGTTGTAAGAAATAATTGTATTGTAGTCATACTTTAAGGATACTATTCTCCTTGAGTATCACAAGTGTCTTGAATTATCTAACAACTCATTCAGCCAGTTTAAATGGAGAAACAATGTCCTCGCTGCTATTTTAGGACTGGCAAAATACTTTTGTCAGTTTCAACGTATTTCAGAGACAAATAGGGAGTTTTTTTTTTGGAAAAATGGAAGAGTACTAATAACTTTGGGTACATCTGTATATACTGTATATGCATACACAGCTCAGTCTCTGTCTGTTCTTTATGCACAGCCAGGTAAGGGTGATGGGGGATGCTGGAGGAAAGGCCCATACTTGTGACAGGGTGGGGTGGGGTATAGTACAGTACACCAGAGGAAGGACTTGAACGGACAGTAAAGCAGGATAAGAAGTTATGCAGACATTACTACGGTAAGCGTAATCAATTTTGGCAATATCTATTTTGTTACGGTTGCCTTTCCACTAGACTACAGGAGGATGCCAAAAACACTAACAATACTTATGTACTTAATGCCACCACTTTAAGAGTAATACACTTAGATTACATACCCTAACCCATTCCCACCTGAATGGTGACTTTTGCTTGACTACACTCTACCCATTTCCCTCTTCCTCACAGCTGAGGTTTGAGCCCTCTGGTGTCTCCAATAAAGGAACTAATTACATAAATAAAAGTTATGAAATGTCCTGAATCATTCAAAATTCTGCACCCCCCCCTCAGCCTGGAGTTATTAGGTGAGTTACAGCCAGGCTGGTAATATCACCTACCCCACACTGTGACAGCATAATTACAGGCAGGGGATCAGAAGAGGAGGGCCAATACAATTATACTGCATGCATAATGTGCATAATACCACTTTATGATTTTGCTGCTTCCAAAGCCAACCTTAGGTTTTTATTATTGCTCCATATTGCCTTTGGGGGGGATGAGAGGCGGCTGCCATTACGTTCACATTTACAGAAAACCAGGGCTTGCCTTCTGCCTAGAAGAGGTCTTCCTGATGTGGGCACCACTGGTTGGAGAGGGTTCACTGGCAAATTATTTTCCAGATCTGCCCTGGTATGCCTCCACAATGTAAATGTTCATGAAAAAAACTACAGATGGGACTTACTTTACACGGTTGAACAATGCATAGATTTGCAATCTGATTTCCCTCAAGTGAAGGGCCCATAAACGCTCAGATCATGTTAGATATCACAATTTTCCTTTAAGTCACAATTAAGTGTAACTTCACAAATTGGAAATATTAGTTTGGTTTTGTGTTTGGACAGATGCTTGGTGTGCTGTCCACTGGGGCTGGGAGTACACTTGGAGGGCCCGCACCTACTGTCAAGCAAAAAGTTGTTGAACCACCTTGTTGAGACTTCTTCAAGAAGATGGAGGGGGCACAACTGTGGGCTTATAAAAACAGTGCCAATGGTCTGGAAGTAGGCAGGTGCTTATTTGCTTGTGTCTGATTGATGGCGGGATGTGAGCAGGGGTTTGGTCTAAAACTTTCCTCCTGATAAGCATGTGACATGGCAAAAGTGTGCTTCCCGAAAAACTCTGAATGACAATGCTTGAAGTAAAAGACCCTCCACGGAACATTTCTGTATGAGCCTGAAGAGAGTAAATCTGCAGGGATGCACCAGCCTGGCTAGAGACTGTGGTGGTGGTGGCAGCGAGCAGGGTTGCACTGCAGCAGAGAGGAAAGGAAAGAAGTTCACAAGTATTTTCCTGCTTATGTCACATTACTTAATGGTGCCCCATTTAGTGCTGTTATAGCGCTCATGCTGCAATGTTTTGCAGCACATTGCGCATAGTGCACTTGGCTTTGCAAATCTTTTTTGTTGTTAACATTGTAATAATCCTGATTCTCACATCTATCCAATTTTTATACCACACCCACTGGCCACTCCCGGGGGGGGGGGGGGGGGGGGGGGGGGTTTGGGGGGGGGGGGGGGGGGGGTGTGGGGCATTTTTTCCAGCAGTCTAATTTCACGTTCTACATTTCATGGCACCCTATTGTTTTGAAACATTGTGATTTTAGAATTTGGAAGTCATCTATTCACTTACACCCCAATACTTAAGAATGACATCATTGTCATCATCAAGAAACTACAACATCAGAAAGAATTATGACAAATTCCTGCTTTTCTACCATCTTTCATTAGAACCGCTGAAGGGACTGAGTGCTCTGAGAAAATGTACATCCAGTGGAAAGAGGAGCCGTTTTTACAAATTATTTCTAGGGATGGGATCCAATAAGAACACAGCAACAGTCCCACATATTCAAACAAACTGACTGACCACCCGCTTCACATCCATTTTCCTTCACCGCAGAACCACGAATTTCAATTAGCACAAACAGAAAAAGAAAAACAAACGCTGGCCTCATAGTAAAGACCGTGCACATAATTACCACCACCCTCTGGCACAAATGTGTTTTGATGGTTTGGCTCTCGTCAGGCCTCCATTTCAAAAGACGTGGAAGTGCCAGGCCAGCAATATCTACGACAAAGTCACAAAAAACACACGTTAGAACAGCAAACCCCACGTAGTTGCAGATCATTTTATTAATGAAAGTGAGAAGGGAAATCGCAAGCACAACCACATTTTACTGCACGAACCCAGATCACACCTCCTAATAGTAGATGAAAATGAATATTCTTAAAATCAACAGGGCCCATGCACATAAAAACAACTGAGGGTGAGATTGTGGCACCGTCAATGGTACAGGCAGTAGCACAACACCCTGCCTCACCTCCTTCCCTGACTCCACCTCCTCTCTAACATGTAGTTGTACAGAGATAATTAGCCCGACGGTAGTGTGAAGAAGTGTGTGCAAGTGTGTATGACAGAGAGGAGACAGAGTTTGCATAGCTACTATTAATTGAGGTTAAATGTCAGATCAAACACTTCCCTTCCATTTTCAGTGTTTCAGCAAAGGTGCTCTGCCAATGCACCCAGAGCAGTGAAACTACCTGCCATCCTTCAGCTTTGCTGCTCCTGAGCAAACTGGATAGTATAAGGGGTGCTGTGGCCAATGGACCGCGATTCAAAATCCTCCACATGGTGCTCCCCATCACCCTGTCCTCCTCGCAACCAAGAGCAGCAGTGGGACCTCTGAGGGGAGCGTGCTCACCTCCCGTGTTGTAGAACACTCCGAAATCAACAGCATTTTCTTGAAAACCCCCACCCATCCTTTACGGGAAAAGAGACACACAGCTTCAACTTTTCTCTGGCACGCTGCTGTCCTTAATCCACTGCACTGGAGTAGTTTGTAATAATAATAATAATAATAATAATACTTATAATAATAATTATTATTATTATTGTGAGTATTATTATTATTATTATTATAAATTCATTTAGCTGACACTTTTCTCCCAAGCAACTTGCAATGTTAAGGTACTTACACTTATTGATCAACTGGGTCATTTTTTTACTGTATCAGTTTAGGCTAAAAATCATGGGGTGCAATTTGATCCTGGTTCTTTTGAATACAAGGCAGTGTCTCCAACCACGATGACAGGTTCTGGATTTTTGATTCAGCTCTTGACTGATCGCTTCTTGCATTTGCAAGCTATTCATCTGCTGAAAATAATGTTTTTTATTATTATTTTTTTTTTAACCGAGCATAAATTTATGTAAATATATTATGAAAATGTAAAACCAAGTAGTTGCAACACAGAAAAATCAAAGCAAAATTTGAAATTAAACAAAAATTAAGTTTTTTCACAGCACCTTATTTCAAAAAAGGGTTTTTTTTTTTTTTAAAAACATAAGTCTAATTGGGTAGCCTGGGCAACACCTGTATTGGAGTAACTGGACAGAAGAGTGAAAGCACAGCAGCTCATAAGTATCATACCTGCGGAAGCTCCTTCAGAGGAGCTGGAAACACATGGTACTTCATTTCCTAGCCAAATTTGTTAACTGAATGTGTCAAACAAAAGCTACTTCTCAGAAAGTGTAGTTAAACCTCTGACTTGCACTGTACATCATATGGAGCGGAGGGGCGCTCCAGACAGCAGGCTAATAAAAACAGAGTAACTGGCAGCATCAAAAGTGTGATGTGGGTGTTCAGTGTGATTGCTGTCCATACACTTTGCCAACATGACTTTGCTGTAAATTTTGAATCAGAAGCTGACAGTCTACCTGGCAGCTGAACTGTGATGCATCTGGGTGCCTTTAGTCACGGAGCTGATTTGACCATTTTGTCTCATCAGCCATCTTGTTGTGCTTTGTCTCAAAGTCAACAGTCACCCTAGATGGCACATTATAAATAGCATGGCAATTCTTCTTCTGGTTTCGTTTGTGGGGAGTGGGGTGGCATTTATGGTTTCGCATTGTGGCCACTGTGTGGCCCCTTATCGTTTGAATCAAACCTTTGACCACAAATACCAGGCAATGTGTAATGCGAACTGAAGGTGCAGCCAATATGGGTCAGGGGTGCTCCCCACCATCTCATTGATTTGTTCATGGTTTCTGTACAAAACTCCACCCAACATTTTGTCATCCAAAGAATGAATCTGCAGACTACCTCTAAGAACTGCTAAATCCCTTCCACAATTCAAGAACCCACCTCTCCCATTCTCTTAAATGCTTCATAAACTTTCATCTTAGTGCCTGCTAAATAAATAAACGTAATGTTCACCGTTTCATTACATCATTTAATTAACAAGAGTTTCGGGGACAAAAGAGCAGAGTGGAGACATAGCATTTGAGATGGAGTTAAATGTGGTGCACCGGTAGGACATACAGCAGCAGCAGCAGTGCTCTGCACTTTTCCGTAAGCGCCCCACCAGAGTCATCTCCACCTCATTAGACAGATGAGCCATCTTGCGATATGTGTGGCTGGAGCTCTGCCCTGCTCTAGTTTCATTAAGGCACTCTGTCCCACGTGGCAAGACAAGGTGAGATAAGCGAGGCGGAAGCAGGGGCTAATCTTTTGGTCGTCACCACATCTCTAAATGTGATCTAGATGGCTTTCCTGGGCAGGCCTGTTAGGGAAGCCACACCCCTGCCCAACACCCTGTTCCCCCACAGAACACAATCATCCCTGACAGCACAAGATGGGTCACGTGAAACCTGGAGGATTGGCACAATGCTGCATGGACCAGATGGGGGAATAAAAATATTTTTTAAAAAATAATTAAAAATTTATAAATAAATACATAAATCAGTACCTCAGTCACCATCATTGGTCATCATGTCATGCGATTTTACTTTTGAAGACTATGGTGAGATGAGGCATGAGGTGAAGTAGTGGGGACAGCAGGTTAAACAGTGGTTACAGCTGCTGCCTTTGGACTCAGAACCCAGGTTTGAATAACACTTTCTGCTGTATTACCCTTCATCAACATACAGTACTGTGCACAAGTCTTAGGCACCTGTAGGGAAAAATGCTATAAAGCGAGGATGGTTCCAAAAATAATGCCATGAATACTTATTAATCAAT
>UFQX01001251.1:33432-71514 GCA_900497675.1 Arapaima gigas | reverse complement strand
CACCCTACCTAACCCTACTCTACCCTACCCATCCAGTCCCACCCTACCCATCCCATCCTATCCTAAAAAGTTGAAATGCAAACATCAAGTAGTAAATTGGTGAAAAAACGTAATCAGCTTTGGGTAAAAGCACCAGCTTTGCCATAAATAACAAAAATAGCGAGACATTTTTTCTTGCTTTCACTGATATCATGACCATCAAAAAATAGATCAGAGTCAAAGACGCTTATTTTTGAGCCTTTACAGAAACATTAAGTGTTTTTCTTTCTCTCCTCTGGCCCCTCAGAAGCGCTGCCGTTCGGCGAGACGCCCCGGATCTGTACAGGTAATGACGTAATGACCTTGGCTGCTAGAGACACACGTGCTCATGCAACATAAACTCATTGTTATTTAGTTTTTAGTTGGTGGAATCTGTTAAGTTAGGGAAAAAAGCTTATTCGCTGACGTTTTGTAGGTTTAGGGGTAACTCACCGAATGTGATCAGTATTCGAAAGAGGATGTCATTTAACCCTTAACACAAGCATGAATGTGCAGACGGCAAACTTTTAAAACTAGCCTGTTATCTAAAAACAAACATTCATGGAAAACACTGAGATGTGCTTGTGCCATGTACAGTTCATGCTGTTTACGGTGCGGTCGTCTGTGAAAGCATAGTACCGTAGGGGAAATGAAGCCATCGATGATTCAAACTCAAAGGACAGACCTCTCCGGGAGCAAAGGGGTGACTTCTCTGCCACACAGCTTACAAACCCGAGACTATTACGTTAATCATTGAAAAATGAAGACAAAGATTTCCAGAAATGGGCTTGAACACCCCAGAACGGACTGGGAAACCGGGTCTGCTTGGAGCGAGGTCTCTCCTCACCTGAGATGCTTTCAGCTCCCCTTGCATGTGCGTTCTCCCTCCATTTTTCAGTAGTCAGATGTTACGACCTGGCAGGTGGATCCCATTATCCCCGACAAGTGTGTCAGACTTGGTTTTAGCTGCAGTTCAGGAAGGTCTGTTTTATTTATTAGTTTGTTTGTGGGTGGTTGGAATGAAGAGCAAAGTGAGAAGGAGCAGAGAGCTGCAGCGGAAGCAGATGACTGATGTGGAGGGATCAGCTGCGAATGCACGCGAAGCTGCAGAAAATGCCTGCGACAAACTATCGCCTTCCCCTCCCCCATTTGTTTTCGGGAATGGATGCGACAGCTCCTTCCACCTTCCCCACCTAGCCTGACGTTTGGCGTCAGAGGGAGGCGTGCGGTGTTCCGCTCGAGCCCCATCCCTCCGCACTGTGGCTGTTACCGAGCAGCACAGAGGGGACTGCGGTCTGCAACCCCCTTTAGAGACTGTATTTATTTTCTGAGGACTGATGGGATTAAGAAAAGCTGCCTGTACTACTGTCGCATTTCAATGCAAGAAACGATATTACCACCCCGTAGTTCCACCCCTCGTCCTCCACTACCAGAAATCCCACTAGGTCTCGTAGGTTCCAGCGGAGCCATCGATCTTAAAGTGATGTGCATGTCTTTCAGAAACCTAGTAGCAGAATGTTAGGAACGTCATGGATTTTCACGTTATATAGCACGTCTACGAAAGCTTACTAGGAGATTTTCCACTAATACAGAAAGGACGAATCTGCAGTAAGAGCTGTCGTGTTTCCAGTCTGGGCGCCTTTCTTATTTTGCTGAAGCTCCGACAGCCGGTGAGGTAAAAATATTCCATGTCCTGCTTGGAAAAGCAATGAGAACAGCCATTCAAACACGTCAATTAGATTAGCCTGCGTTTCATTGCGGCACAAAACAAACCCTTAGTCCGGGAGATGCCAGAGCGCCAGCGGGGGGGGGGGGGGGGGGTTTGCCCNGGGGGGGGGGGGGGGGGGGGGGGGGGGGGGGGGGGGGGGGGGGGGGGGGGGGGGGTTAGCCCTCCTGCGGTGCATTTGCTACTAGATGTTATTCGCAGATCAACGTGGTAGGACTCGGTGGGAGACGTGTGGACGTTACTGACCCCTGTACTGCTGTATGTGTGGAGGAAGCTGGCTGCTGTGTAACGCAGCCTGTCTCGCTGCAGGGTGGCATTAGAGCCGAGTCAGCAGAATTTGAATTTAAAAATCCATTTGAAATTCCAACGTTCAAAATCCAGGTGTAAAAAAAAAGACCCTTAAAATTCAAGTGTTTGAATTCGGGGAGTGAAAATTGAAGGAGAACTTGTGAGCGTCGCACCGCCGTTCCTCGGCGAGGGTGCCGGTGCCGGAGGGTGAGAGCGTTGGACCCGCAGGTCACAGACACAGGAAGGTTTAATGCCGCTTCGTCATACTTGCTGAACTGTTTGCAAGATTTTCAGGCCCACAAAGTTAAAGACTTAACGTAGAAGCGAATAGACAAGGGCTGTACAACTGCTAGCCTTCAACTTTAAGATTGTAAGCCACCATCTGCCCAGCGTTTGCGTCTCCGTTCTCCGCCTCGTGCCTGTCGATAGTGTGCGGTTTTTACTGCGTCACGGGACGAGGGCAACACCATTATTTCGTGATTTCAGAGACTCATTCGGGAAATTGTAATATAACTCATATAACTGCTGTCTAGATGGAAATAAAAGCTGTGCCTCTTTGCCCTTTGACCTAATAATGGCTGAAAGGGGTAAAACGGAGGCCTCAAAATAAAGGTTTTTTGCACCGGAATCGGGAAAGACCACTGAGGACCGGAGGCTGGAGCGTGCGGAGCGGCACTTCAGCCGGACAGACAAGAAAGGCGGCAGACAGCGGCTTTGCTCGGCGTGGGGACCGCGGCGGCGTGGGGACCGCGGCAGCGTCGCACGTCACAGTCACGTGGGATTATGTGCAGGGTTTAGTGCTGCCAAACAACAGCTTGGAGGCGATGGTGCTGTTGGCACAAAACACGGCATCATCCGAATAGCTGCGGTGTACAAAGTTTGCGGATTGTGGGAAAACCAGGCCGGATAGCTTCAAAACACGACCGACGCAGGTTTCTAGAACCATCTTGAACCTTAAGTGGTGGGTTATTTGGGATAATTACCGAGCCCCCCGAGTTGTGATTTACCTGAATAATTTGCTACGCTTTGAACATGTAGCAGTATCAGTTATGAACAGGCTGCCTGGGAAAGAGGCTGAACGGAGGTACTGAGAAACGCTGGACCACGAGACGAACCGAGCAGCGTGATGAAGGAGAACGGGAGGCTGAAGAAAGGAGCAAACGGCGACGAAGCCGTAGAGCATCAAAGGCAGCGGTGGAGGTACCGAGCAGAAGGGATCCACCCGGTGCAGAATCTGAATGCGGGCAGCGGAGGGGTGAGAGGGTGGCCTACAGGGATATCAGCAGGAACGAGGGGATGAACAACTTCCTGGATGCAACTGAGATACAGGAGTTTAAAAATAAACAACAGGACTGAAATACGCGAGTCTCTGACAAACTCGAGGCGGAGGGTTAGCCGAACAGAACAAAAGTTCTGACGGACACTGACCTACGGCAGCAATGAGAAGTTTAGCAGGAATTAGGCAGCTGGAAGCAGGAACTGAAGCCAGACAACCTAGAAGACAATAGCTAAGGCGTCCAAGCCGACGTGGAGGCCGAGCTGAAGCATCTAGAACCACAGATGTAGGCAACTTTGGCTGTAGGCTGGGAGGACAGACTGTGAGGGCAATAGATGGCACTGGGGGGTTTAGGAAGTAGCAGAACACAGGCTGTACGTGGATGGCGATGGTGTGAAGGGCGGTGAGCTGAGGTGAGAGGCTTCAGTAGTGGACGCTTGTTTTGTGCAGGCGATCGTGTAAAAGACGAGCTGCTCTGGACGACGGCGGGTTGTTCGTGCAGGCTTTCGGAAAATGGGGCGGACGCTCTGAGGCAAGCGGTTGAGTTTGCGAACGTTTTCGTGTGAAGGTGGCTGACAGCTGCCACATGCCACAAAACAGCAGAACGACGTTTGTTCCGGCTTTACGGAGACGGCAGGCTCTGCGAGACTAGCGCGTGTCGGGTTTATGCGCACGACAGGGTAAATCCCCCCAAAATGTAGTGCCAGGGATAGGATGAGTTGCGGAGCAGATAAAAGCGAAACTGCAGCGAGGCTGAGGACCGAAAGGGCGGAGAAGAGGAGAGGACCTGCTGACGGGCGAGCGGAAGGCTGTGGCCGGCAGACAGATGGAACGGCGGGAGCTTGGGGGGGGTCATCTGGTGGGAGAGAGAACAGGGAGGAGGGTGGGAGGAGCAGGGATGGTGGCGCCAGCGGTGGAGAGACAGGACAGCAAGAGCGGAACCGTGGAGGAAACCAGGTAGGCGGGGCGGCAGTTGCAAAAAACATCCAGGCCCGCGAGATGTTGTGGAGTTTGAAATAAGACGTTGGTGCTGTGATTGTACGGCAAGCGGAAGAAGTCACCGTGAACAGACCATCTGCTGCATCCTGGCAACATCCCCACGTAGGCGAAGGTGACGATTAGTAGACCGTGTGCGGTAACACCGCAGCGTGCAACAGGACCGTCCTACCGGGAGCTGCAACCGTGGGACGGCACATGCATGAGCAAAAAAGCAAGCGGAGAATAAAGAGGAGGCAGTCGAAACACCAGCATTTCTCTCGATTCCCGCAGCAGAGGATTCAGATGCAAACGTGGCTCCCAAAGTGAAAATTATTCCAGTGAAGTGCACAGTGGGATGTTTAGCAGTGGGTATGTAGGCTTCACGACGTCGCTGTGAGGGTTTACCACAGACAGGGAAATCCATCCCTGAAAAATGATTTGTGCGACATTGTGCTGGTAGAGAGCGACACGGAGCAAGTCCTCACAGCGTGTCGGCCAGCATCACACTCCTCGGTAAGAACGGGGCAGGCTGGGTCTTGTCAGCTGGCCGCTGTGTTGAACTGGATGCTTTTCAGAAAGAGGACGTGAAGGGATGCCAGTGGAAAGGGTGGATATAGCTGCTCCGTGGATAATGGTTCCTTTCTTCTCAATATTGGCAGTTGCCTGAGGAGCAGCTGGCAGCTCTGCTGGCTGTGGCCGTGGTGGTCTACCCTTCCGAAGCAGCATGGCTACGGCAGACGCACGCTTTCCAGGGGTTGTTGAGCCGTTAGACTTTGGTACTCAGTCCACATGTTGGTTTCCTTCCATTACTAACGTTTTATTCCACTCAGAACTGTGCTGTGGATGTTATTCCTTGTTTAAATGCGTAGTTAAGGAACACGGTGCAATTTGTCACGTTGAAGTGTAATCGGTTTTGTGTGTGTGTGTGTGTGTGTGTGTGTGTGTGTTTGCACCACCTCACGCCATTCTTCCTTCTCCTCCTTATTAAAGGACGTGTAGAAAGACGAGAAGGAGCGTGTCTAAAAGGCTCGCCTGTGTTGTGAACAGCCCCGCATCTGATAGAAATATTGGAGAACAGTCAAGAATGGTCCAAATTTCCGATTTGCTCCAAGGTCAAAAAATCTCACGAGGCAGAACAAGACCAGCTTTGTTGCGGAGCGAATTTTAATTTTGACCCTCAGCTCCGAAAAACTCCTGTCAAGAAATTATTAAAAGATGTGAGCTTGTGATGGGGTCATAAGTTCAGTTTCTGAAGCTGTTTACTCTTCTGGCTTGAAAATGTCATAAAGAGGCCTAATGAAATAAGTGGTTTAACTGCAATGTAGCATCGGTTCAAATTTGTAAACATTCAGTGAAGTAGAGACCGTAAAGAATGCCGTTCCAGTTCATGCAGATTCTGCGCAAACATCCTGACCTCCTTCTAACAGGACAACTTCCAAACGCTCCGAACGCCAGTCCTGCTCCCGCCTGTCTTCCCCGTGGAATATCGTCAATGTTTCATGCGGAATTTGTACTTTTAATGTCACTAAATCAAAAGAACCACATCTGTAGGTTCATCCGCTGCGAAACGCCGTGTTCCTGCGATGCTTCATCGTGCCACGTATGGGGAAAGGGCTGCGTGTGACTGCTCTCGTCGTCTTCCTCCAGACGACTCCGGATTTGGGCCGGTGTTTGAGGAGCAGCCCACGGACACCATCTACCCCGAGGAGTCGCCCGAGGACAAGATCACCATGAGCTGCCGGGCACGTGCCAACCCACCTGCCACCTACAGGTAGCTGTACCTCAAGCGTCACAGCTGCTAACAAATGTGACTTAACAAGTGCTGCTGAACTACGGAGAACACTGACGGGGGTCTCCCAGCCCCCTTTTCCCCCGCTCAGCACCATCGCACAGGTTCATACAGTAAGCAATAGTTGTTTTAGTGTTTGAAATGAGTTTGCAGTCTGTAGTGACGTTCGGTGAGGTTCAGGTCAGGGAGTGCTGACAGGGCTGATGTTTCCCACTGAAGCACTTGACCGACCTCCCCGGTGCAGGTTGTGTGGGTCTGAACTCACATAAAGCGGATGTGAGAAATTTAATGTCAAAAAAAGAAGGCAGAATCCGGGCCGCTCGCTGTACACCGATCGGCACTCGGATGCCGGCGGCGAAAGAAAATCGCTTAAAAGCTGCAGCTAACATTAAACTGTTCCTTCTCACTGCCTTTACATGCAGAAGGTCATGTAGATGTATAGCGGTAAGCAGACTGACGTTCAGGACGCAGCAGATATGCATTGTGACACGGAGCCAAGTGCCAGAAAGACGTTACAGCCGCAACAAGTGCCCTGGACTGTTCCAGAACACAGCGAAAGAGGCAGAAGTGACGCCGTTCTCGTGCTGCCGACAAGACGTGTTTTCAGTTTGTGGAGTTCGGTGAATCTGGGTTGTGGGTCGAGGCGGACGGGGGGGAGTGTCAGGAACGTGAAAGTATTGACTTGGGGGGACGGGCTTTACGGGAAGCAAACGCATTTCCGGACAAGCGTCAGCTGTTCTGTGGGGGGTTTCTTAACCGAACGAAGGGGAGGATGGTTTCCGCGATTAGTGAAACGCATTCGCGCAAAAGCGAACGGTTATAAAACAGTTTGCAATAAATGCAGCATTAATAACGTGTAATTATTTTTGCCCTTGAAACAAATGGGATACAGGCTTACGCTATGTGGAAAATCGCCATCGTTCAGGTTTGGACAAAAAAAAGTCCTCCCGCATCCTCACAAACAGCGCTGGGTCGATGGCTGTCCGTTTGTGGTCGATGCCTTGTGACGGAGTGGAATTCCGTGTCGCTCGTGTCACAGCTTGTGCCCCTGCGCAGCAGATGAGCCTTTAGTGAGACCGGTTTGACGGATGGTTTTAGGTGGCGCCTGAACGGCTGGGACATCAAGCTGTTGGAGCAGGAGGAGGGTCACTACAGCCTGGAGGACGGGAACCTGGTAATAAGCAGGCCGGACCGGAGCAAACACGTGGGGACGTATGAGTGTGTGGCCCAGAACGTGTACGGCACCGTCATCAGCCGGGAGGCCGCCGTCAAGTTCGGATGTGAGTGACTCAACTGCTCAGCCACACGAGTGTCTGTAAAAGAAACAATAAACCGGAGAGAATCCGCAACTGCCCGACTCCGGTGAACCAACCGGTGACTTTTGACTGTTTATTCTTAATTCCAAAATTACTGTCCAAATTCTTCTGCTTGCTGGCTGGATTTATGAGAAGAGGCCATCTTGTTTGCTCTCTCTCTCTAGACCTGGATCCTTTCTCCACGGAGGAGCGAGATGCTGTGCATGTCAAAGAGGGCCAAGGCGCCGTCCTTCTGTGCGCCTCACCTCCACATTACCCAGGTAAACGCTTCCCGCACGCAAGTTGTGTGGTGTACGTCTTCTGCAAGCCTTGTGTGTTTATTTTAACACGTCACGTTATAAGTCGGCCTCTATGACTATAACAGTCGACTGTTTAAACAGAGTCAATAATTGTTGTTTAAGCCGCAGCGCAGGGTCACAGCAGCACCGAAAAATGGTCTTAAGCCTGTTACCAGTAAGAACGACGAAATCTTGGCTCCTGAGATGTGGGCTTGCGGACAGATCGCGACGGCTGATTTACAAACAGCGTCAAGATGGCAGTTTTTTTCTGATAGCTGCTCTGCCTTCATCTTCCGCTGTATGGACTTCTGTTGACTTGCTGCAGGTGCTGTGACTGATGTCTGTCTATTAAAGTTTGCACTGTTTGACTGATGTTCGCCCGGTGGCCACAAAGGCGCGCAGACTCGTGCCCCAGGGTGACGCCCTCACCCCCGTGTCCCTCTGCTGCAGAGGAGCTGTCCTTCCGCTGGATGTTCAACGAGTTCCCGGTTTTCATCCCGGTGGACAAGCGGCGCTTCGTCTCGCAGAGCACAGGCAATCTCTACATCTCCAAGGTGGACTCGAGTGACTTGGGGAACTACTCCTGCTTCGTGTCCAGCCCTTCCATCGCCAAGAGCGTCTTTAGCAAGTTCATATCGCTGGTTCCCATTCCTGAACGTAAGCGCGTCTCCCCGAGAACCTCGAGTTCTCCAACACCGGCTCTACCCCGCAGGCTGGCGCGACTCGCTCGTGCCCTGCTCGTGTGTGTGTCTTGTGTGACTTCACATCCAGAGAGATCAAAGCCACATCATGAAAACCGGCATCGTGCTCCGGGCTGTTTGGGTTGAAATTTGCGCACGATAAGCAAGAGCGACCGTCAGCTGACTGAAATGTTTCAAGTCGGATCAGAAACGGAAATTAGCCAGATAAAACAAAGCAGATTTTGAGAGAAAGCGGGACATTCGGCACTGGTTTGGAGACCAGGGCGTTAGTGTAGAAGAGGGTTTTGTTCCTTTGTTTCCATTTGTAAAAATCTGGACAGCAGTGAAGCAGGATGATCTTCCAGACCCATTCATTTCTAAACATACTGAGAAAAGTCAGCACTGCCCAGTAGGAGCCAAAATGTCAAGATTTTCACTGCATGTTTGTGAGTTCTGTGAAGATGTCAATATGGCTACAATAAGCTGACATTGCCCCCCCCCCCCACAAGGGCTGTTTGGAGTAAAAAAGAAATGCCGGAACGTTCAGCGTAATGCTGACCCTACATTTCATTTGCCTTCTTTTTCTCTAGGTCCACCACGGAAATATCCTGCTGATATTAAAGTGAAATTCCCAGACACCTACGCTTTGGCAGGACAGAACATAACGCTGGAGTGTTTTGCACTGGGCAAGTAAGTCTGGCGGTTCACACGTTCAGGGAGGTTTTCGCTCAAATGATGGTGGCCCACAGGATTGTGAGGTTTTGGAAAAGGGCAACGGTTTCTGCACAATCTGTGTGTTTGTCTCACACACTTTTTGAACTCAGATGATACGACGACAACCTGCAGACCCTCAAAACTTCAATCCCCCGTAGACAAAATATCCAGTGTGGTCAGTTTATAGCCTCGTGGTGTTTTACTATAATGATGATCTCTTTGTTCATCAAGCTCGGTCTCTGTCTGTCGGTTTGCTCTTTATGCACATCTTTCTTGGAAATTGGCACAGTGGTGCTTCTCTCCTTAAGTGAAGCATTTACACAGTCAAGTGACACTATTGTGAGAGTGAGTCTCTGCCTTGGAGTACAGTCACACACAGGGGGTAGTAAAGTCACACGCAGGGCGTAGTACAGTCACACGCAGGGCGTAGTACAGTGACACGCAGGGCGTAGTAAAGTCACACGCAGGGCGTAGTACAGTGACACGCAGGGCGTAGTATGTGACTGATGGATTTGTTACTGTTCAACACGCTTTGCTGTCAGAGCCACACGTCTGATCCACCACAGAAGCCAGTAGCTGTTGCATGTGAGCAAATGAACATGATGACACACACACACAGACACACACACACACTGTGTCAAATACACACAACTGTCTTAAAGATCTTTTTTCCTTTCCACTCGACTTCTACCAGCGTTCGCCTGTCTCTGTGGAGGTTACCTGTGCGACAGCACTAAATACACCCGCTTTAATGGTGCAGCGTTGACGTTTGAGGATCATGCAATGTGTTGTAACTGTTTACCTTTCTACCGCGACGCCTTTTGCACCCGGGCAGCGCTCATAGCTCGGCGAGTCGCACTTTAGCCGGTTGAACTCACCGGCCGTTTCGTGGCTCAGCTAAACGTCACTGCGCCACAAGCCGACAGCCTTACAGGTGGTACTTTCTGCAGATGAATGAAGGCGCTCGCGAGTCTTTTTTTAGCAAACTGGTGTTATCGGCATTCGGCACCAGTCCAGCTGGAACTGCGGGTGCAAGTTTATTATTCTGAACATTTTATTCGAATTTAATCCGCACGGTTCAAGGTTATTTCCTCACGCGTTTGCCGCTGTTCGAAATGCGTTCGCGTGGTGCCCGCACCCCGGGGCTTGCGTCCCGACCGGCGCCCGTGAGGGTAAAGCGCTGCTCTTCCGCAGCCCCATCCCGGAGATCCGGTGGAGGAAGGTGGACGCTGAGCTGCCAGCCAACCACGAGGTCAGCATGGATAAGGCGTTACTGCACCTCTTCAACGTTCAGCAAGAGGATGAGGGCACCTACGAGTGCGAGGCCATCAACTCCAAAGGCAAAGACCGACACCGAGCCGTTCTCTACGTGGACGGTGAGCCTGTGAAGTCAGTACCTGTGTGCACGCTGTGTCTGACAGAGGTCCTGACAAGACTTTACCGCACCCCAGCAGGGGGTGCAAGGTAGAGGACTGGTGGAAAATGATGCTTCAGGTTCAGATTTCTGGAGGGTCCTGTGGCTGCTTCAGCAAAACAGAGCTGCTGCATTAACCATAATGCAGGAATTAATGTGATTTATTGTTGGAAAGATCATGCGTTGCATTATAAAATGTCTGCGAAACAACACACTAGTCTAGTGACTTACCTGCGCGTGGTCTTGCTCATGGGGAGGAAGATCACTGCTTCCTTTTCTTACTGATGACCAGTGGAAAAGCTGAGAAGAACCTGTTAAGGGCAGCCTTTTCTCTGCCTTTCTCATCATTTCGCGTGAGGCATCCCTGTAACCCATGTTCTCATTTCACTTCTCCCCAGCTTACCCGGAGTGGGTGGAGCACTTCGACAGCATCGAGGCGGACATCGACGGCGAGCTCACCATGCCCTGCAGGGCCAGCGGCAAACCAAAGCCCCACATCCGCTGGTTAAAGAACGGAGTCGCGGTAAGGATTTCACCCCGTCCGTACTGACCATCCGCACCCAGGGATCACACCCGGCTTCCCCTCGAGCTCCTCGGCAACGAGCACAACCCGAGCGGCTTTGAAAGAATCTCACGGTGACAAAGCCGTCCTAGTGCAGCGGACAGGCTGTCGGCAGCCTACCGACAAGGCCAGGTTGCCACGGTGACTGTAAGCGCAGGGAAAGAGGTGATGTCAAAATTAGAAAACTGTGTGATAAGAAAGGCACCGCAGAGAAGTGTCTGGAATTCCTACCGAAACATAATGCGAGCGTTTGCTTCCAGCACGGAACCGGGGAGCTGAAATTTTCCCGGCTGACTTTCGAACACTCGGGGATGTATCAGTGCATCGCCGAGAACAAGCATGGCATCATCTACGCCAGCGGCGAGCTGCGGGTCGTTGGTGAGTGGCTGGCTGCGGGGGGTTGCATCCCTCCCTCGGGCGGCAGGGGGTTATTGATCGCGGATTTCCGTGAACGTACTCGTGGCCGGTTGTGCCTGGAGTCAGTGAAAGTGTGGGACGTTTCGTATGCTGCGTGTTTGATGGTGTCCTTTGTAGCTGCACTGCTTGCAGAAGTTTAAATCGATAAGGAACTTGCTTATTGCTAACGGCGCACCGATGCACATACGCTGGCGTAGGAGTTCTTGCGTTACGCCATTTTATTTTTTCTAACCGGTGCTTTTCGTTCCCACAAGCGTGCGCCCCCACGTTCGAGCACAACCCCGTGAAGAAGAGGGTCCTGGGTGCCAAAAACGGCCAGGTTCTGATTGAGTGCAGGCCCAAGGCTGCCCCCAAGGCCAGGCTGTCGTGGAGCAAGGGCACCGAACTGCTCTCCAACACGTCCAGGTCAGGTTCCCGCCGCGACAGGAACGCGAAGCCTGGTGGCCGTCAAGGTTCTCCGCTTTGCCGCATTCTCACCAGATCCCCGCGGAACCTGTCACACTAATGCCTAAGAACGACTGCAGTTTAGTTCCCTCACTTCTCTCACGCGCTTTTGGTCTTGGCCCTGCGGGAACGTGTCGCTGTAGCGTGTTCCGTGAGAGTTGTGGTGATCTTATCAAAGTCGGGGTTGCAGTGGTCCCGATTTTTCCAGAGGGGCGAGACTAGTCGGGAGCACCCTGTCCATGAAAAGGTGGCTGTGCACACAAATTCACACTCCGTGAACTGGCTAGAGTCAACAGTTCACCTTAAACACACACCTGCGGACTGTGAGAGGGAACTGCGGACCCAGCGGAGACCCACGCACGGGGAGAACTGGAAATCTCCGCACAGCCTCTCCTGGATTTGACGCTACATCCAGTCAGCTTCAACATTTGCTTGTGCTGGAATTACTTCAGTTTAGCAGCTAAATTCAAAATACGATCTGCAGGCGGTCTGTCAGCCCACCGGGGAACTATCCCGTGCCGGCATTTAGCTCATGCCTGGCTCCGTTTTCCGGTGAGATGTTCCATCCACTCCTCTTTCAAAGACGGTATGTATACGTGACCCCTTTCCCGCTTCCCGCCCTGTGGCAGGATACACATCTGGGACGATGGCACCCTAGAGATCCTCAACGTGACTCAGATGGATGAAGGGAGGTACACGTGCTTTGCGGAGAACAACAGGGGGAAGGCCAACAGCACGGGTAGCCTGTCCATCACTGGTGAGCCAACGCCCCTCCGCCGGGACCCCTTCGCTTGCCCTCTGCTTTTCATAGGCACACATCTGCAGCACAATGACGTCAGCGCTCAGAGCGGGGAAGTAACGTAAGACCTGCGGCTCGTGTCTCACCCGCCACAGACGGGCTCGTTTTCGGAGGACGGTGGTGAAAAAAAAGTTTTCTGCAAAAATATTCAACGGAACTAAAATATTTCAACAAGTTCCACACATAAATTGGTGAGGCTGGTGCTCCACTGCTTGTCTGTCTTCATGCCTGGTTCTTGCTCCAGGCTCCAGGAGATGGAGCAGCTACATATCAGCATTTCTGACTTTTTCCTATAGCTACCTGTCACTCGATGTTCACCTGCATTAAATCTGTGAGCTTTAGGTTTTATTTACTTCCCTTCCCACCCTGCTTTCCCCCGCTTCCCTTATTCCTGCCGACCCTGCTGTCCGTGTGAAACTCCTAGTGCCCCCTAGTGGCAGGATGGATAAAGCGACTCGGTTCTGCTTTGATCCCATCAGTTTTTATTTTTATTTCATTTGTACCTTCGATTGTACAGCACTGACTTTATTTAAGAAGCACTGTTCGTGTACAGTGAGTTCAAAGTCCTTTACAAAAATCACAAGTGAATCCAAACAGCACGAATGAATCAGCATTGTGATTTTGCACCATTTTTAATTTCATAGGTTATGTTTTTAAGCAATTTAAACAGCTCATCCATGCTGACCTAAGGACCGTTTTCTACATCTCAGCTCTCCCTGTGATGCTCACCAGTGTCCTTTTATTAGAGGTCTGGTTGCTAAACCATGTGCCGCCCCTCCTTGCTCATGTGTGATGGATCTGTTTGTTGGTGGCTCTTTCCTCTTCTGGGCTGAGGGGCAGCAGGTCCTCGTGTAGTTAAAGCTGCTGCCTCTGGGCTCGGAGGCCACAGCTTCACACCCCACCTCCCGCCGCAACGCCCGTCAGCGAGGTACTTACCCCCAGTCGAGAAAAGCCTCAGCTAAATGAGTAAGTGGATAAATGTAAATGTTTTCCGCTCCAGAGGCCACGAAGATCACTTTAGCGCCATCCAACGCGGACGTGCAGGTGGGGGAGAGCACGCGCATGCAGTGCGCCGCGTCACACGACCCCAACCTGGACATCACGTTCACCTGGGCTCTGGGATCCCACGTTATCGACTTCGACACGGAGAGTGATCACTACCAGCGCGTGGCGGAGGTGAGGACTCAGACGCTGCAACTGACCTGTGCCGGCCACTGTACGGTGACTCCTCAGCGTCTGAATGTAGTTCTTCCCCGAAGGCGTGTCGGATACCACATTTTTCAGATACCGAGTGACTGTTTCCCGTTATTTCAACTGGGGGGAGTAAATAAATAAACGGGGCTCTGACGGCCCATCGGAAACACCCGCGCAGCCGTGGAGCCCCGAGGGGAGCAGGGTAAACACGGTAAACACAGTTACCTCAGTAGAAAAGACTCACTGTGGTCACGAATGAGTGTTTACACCGCGGTGCAGTGTGTACAGCACAGCACGTCTCACGTCGGCCACTGCGTTACGCACGGGAGGTGAGGGGTTCGCAGCCCCGCTTCAGTCTCCTGACGTGTCGAATGAAGGGGATAAAGACGAGCGTCGCAGTGACCCGCCGTCCGCCTCCGTTTCCCACAACAACCGCATTTAAATACTAGGTTTATTTAAAAGTGAAATGTGTTGAGACAACGTGAAGGAGGGGAAACAGCTGATAACGCCTGTGTAGTGTCTGGCTTCCGGTAATTTCCTCACACAATAGAGTTTATTATACATGCGGAATTATTTTATTAGACTACGCCGTACGCTATTGTACGCTTCTTATTTGTAGATTTATTACATTTTGATTTTTTTGTATTTAAATCTTTTTATTATGGATGGCATTCGGATGAAAATTCATAGTAAAGGTTTCCGTTCGGACACCGACGTGTTCGTAATATTCAGAGCCGTTCCAGGGAGAACTGGGACGTGGAGAGTTTGGATACAGTAGCAGAGGTGGACAAGCCTGGGTTTTGTGGACCAAGGGGTGTTTTTTTGCTGCAGAAACTAAATTAAAACAGTTTTAGAGAGTTTTAAAACAGATCACTAGTAAATTAAAACTAGAATGAAGAGACTCTGTATCAGGAAGTATTAAATTACTTTAGTTTAGGCTGGATTTAGGTTTAAGTTACACCAAATTGGGTTAATGGTATTAGTTTGACTTTTGAAGCAAATTAAATTAGGTTATAAATGTGTCACGAATCGAGTCGTGTGAGACATACGCTGAAAATCCCAGCGCAGGTTAGTAACCGAGAGCTGAGGGAACCCGGCACCCTGGGAGGGCTGCGGCTCTGCTCATTTTATACACGGATTCTCATTGTTCGGTTCCGCTGGTGGAGCACAGCTGTACTCACGAACGCTGCCGGTGTTTCACGATCCGGGGAAAGCGGGCAGTGGAGCGGGTGCCTCGTGCTTCTGAAATGTGTTCAGATCCGTCAGTAAGAATGAGATTTTGGGGTGGAAAGGTGCTGCTCCAGGTAATTGTTCTATGTGAAGGGGAGATTTTATAATGGAAGAACCGTCCTCACGGTAGGTGACGCAGTGGGCAGCGACGCTTCCTTGCTGTTCCTAGGCCGCGCAGCCGGAAGTTGGTTCGGTCCCCGGCGCTCTGGTTTCCTCCCATACTCAGGTTACTCTACGCTGCTGTAGTGTGTGTTACGGCTGGGTGGGTGGCTGTGAGCTGACCTTGGTGAGATGTTTTAAGCAGTCCTTTCTGCTGCTGGCAGAGGACGTTTTCCCAGAACAGGCTTTATTGTTCAGAAAGGTTGGAATGCTGAAGGTCACTCTTACGTGGAGCTGGACTGTTGGCCATTGCAGCTCGCAGATGTCCTGGTTTATCCCACCTTCTGTGGAGGGGAAACAGTTAAGCAACAAAACCTCCACAGGAGACTGTTTGCTCTGTTCTGTCACCTTTCTGTCCCTGTCAGAACCGGGAGGTGAGCGGAGAGCTGCTCATCAAGAAGACCCAGCTGAGACACGCGGGCCGCTACACCTGCACCGCCCAGACCATCGTGGACAACGTCACAGCTTCGGCCGACCTCGTGGTCAGAGGTCAGCTGCTTGCTCGCAACGCTGGCTGGGAGAGGAAGGCCGTGGGTCCTCCTCTCTTCGTAGCCGTTTTATTTAGGCAGTGATGCATTTATACAAGGCAGCCTGGTGACAAATGACGTTCCTCCAGGTGAACAGAAGAAGGAGCTGGAAAGAAGTGATGATCCCCACTCTCTGTTTCATACTGTACACTTTTTAAAAGTCATCAAGTTTTCATTCAAGTTATTGGGGGGGGGGGTCCCAGAGACCTGTGGGTAATGAGATTGTTGTACTGGTAGAGCGGGAAGGATGGGGGGGGGCGTTGAGATGAAGCGAAAGGTGTTCAGCTGAACCGTCAGCAGTAAAACATTCACCTTTAGCAGTGGGTGAAATTGCACGTCACCCGAATATAATCATCAGGAAACTAGATAATAATGGCAATAATAATAACATCATCCACAGCCCACCTTATCCTTCTACCTAGGTCCCCCCGGACCCCCAGGGGGTGTCCGTGTGGACGAGATCACGGAAAAATCTGTGAGGCTTTTTTGGAGCCGGGGCACAGACAACCACAGCCCCATCTCCAAGTACACCGTCCAGCTCAGGGACTCCTTCTCCCTGGATCCCGACGAGTGGAGGGACGCCAACACCTGTGAGTTTGTTCCTCTCTGAGTCTTCACCTGCTACGGGTCTTTCAGGTCACTCACGAGGGGGGGGGGGGGGGGGGCTGCTGGCACTTGGACCCCCCGAGGCTTATTTTTCTTCCTTGCTTTTTTTTGTTTTTTTCCTCTCCTCAGTTGCCAGCAGACTCACTGTGTTGCACTTTTGCCCAGTTTAGTTGCTTTTGCCATTAACTGGCTAACCTAAAACCCCACTTGTAACCTATAACCTCACCTACATCTGTTGTATCTGTTCTGTGGTTGTATTCTGTTGTGAGAGAAAGCCGCTATAAAAATATTGAACTGAACTGACTTCCATTTTGCCCAGTCGGCACAGTTCTAACAAACGTCAGCGGGAACAGTCCCGGACAGACTCCCAGCTCTGTAGGGTGTTTTACTACAGCGTGAAGGGGCTCGGTGGGTCTGCTCAGAAGACAGTCGCTTACACGCGTACGCAGAATTACACGTGTCCCGGTGGGCAGCGCTGCAGGGGGGGAGGGGTTCTGCCTGCTTCCAGCCAGTTCTCACCTGTCCTTTCCGCAGCTCCCTCCAATGTGGAGGGCAACGCCGAGATGGTCTACGTGGTCGGTCTGACGCCTTGGACGGAGTACGAGTTCCGAGTGATTGCCACTAACACGCTGGGCACAGGGGAGCCCAGCAACCCTTCACCCAAGATTAGAACGCTGGAGGCAGGTGGGTCTACGGCTGGTTTTCCTGGGGATCTTCTTGACCGGCAGCTGGCCTCCGTTTCTCACGAGCTCCTTTGCTAACCGGCTCGAGATTTTAGGCATGTCGTAAATCATAGGCACGTTCTATTTTTGTAAGCTCACTGCTGTTGTGACCTTCAGCGGGATATTTTGCCGAAATTGCTTAGGATATAATTGCAGCCTTAGAGGAAAATTCTATTTCCCTGCCACACACGTCCTTCACCTGAGAAAACTGACAGAGGCGGGGGAACAAGATCCCTCCGGCCGGACTGTCGTTTGAGAGACTGACGTCTGATCTTTTTAACCTTTCTTCCTCAGTTTCACGTCTGCATTCAGTCAGACACGTCACCCAAAAGCTCCGATCTCGTATTTGAACTTTGAAAGGAGATTTTCATGAAACAGACGAAAAGTTACTCATAGGAACTTTTCTAGCTTATTGAAGGCAGAAAACTGTGTCCATGGTTATGACACGGGGGGGCTTGACGGGCCCTGTGGGGTGACATTCGGGAAAAAGGCCTGGTTCTGCCAACGTCGCTGCGTAAACCTTTGCAGGCAACTGGCCGCTGCAAAATTGCTTTTGCATTTCTGAACAAGCCATTTAAATTGAACTTGTTTCACGACCATTTCGTCTGTTTCTGGGGACTTTTGTTTTATTAAGGCTTTGCAAATTGCTCTGAATGAAGACAGCGGGACATAAGACAGGATCTTGTGGACACGATGGAGACAAGGAAGCTTCTTGTTTTTCTTGCAGTTCCTGTGGTGGCTCCTTCAGACGTTGGCGGAGGTGGGGAGACCAGCAGAGAGCTGACCATCACGTGGACGGTACGTTCACCCGGCTGCTGTTCCGGCCATCTCTACCACCCCCAGCGAAGACGTGCCCAAACCGCGTAGTGCAGCAGTCTGTGTAAATCTCCCCTCCTGGTGCCGCTACACTAATGGACAGTGAGCCAAAGTGGAAGGACGTTTGAGGTCAACGTTAGATGTTCCTGTTGTGCTCTCTGTGGTGTGTTTTCTATCTCACAAGCGCTAAGCGATTCTGGGGAAATACCTGGTGCTTTCGGAAGCCGCTCAGGGTCAAGTGCGAAGTAGTTGGTTCGGATTAGTTAATAATGTTGGCCGTGCAGGTCGTTGGGTTCGTTGTCCCATTTAGTCCGCAGCCGAATTAAGAATTCAGTAGAAGTTGTTCCAACCAGAAGTGTTAAAGCATGACTTTGGAATGTTCTTCCAGCCAGTCAAGCCCCAGTATTACTACGGCAAGAATTTTGGCTACATTGTAGCCTTCAAATCCCACGACAGCTACGAGTGGAGCCAGGTGACCGTGGCCGACCCAGAAGCCCAACACTACGTGCACAAAGACCCCACCATCCCTCCCAACACGGAGTTCCTGGTGAAGATCAAAGCTTTCAACAACAAAGGCGAGGGTCCCTACAGCCTCACGGCCTCCGTATTCTCCGCTCAGGATGGTAAGGGTCCAAGGTGAAAGGCAGCGGCGAGGGTTCTGAAGTGGTACCGTTGTTCTGCAGCCTCCTCAGGAAAACCAACGGCGTTTCAGGCCTCTGGTTGATGGGTGACGCTGGGGTGGGATCCCTGTCTATTATATTCTCTTCTGGAAACGAAGGGCTGGGTTGTTTGAAGGAAAGCTGCATAAACAGAACTTCAGGACAATTTAAAGAACGTGGAAATGTGCTCCATAGGGCCCAGACTAATAGAAAAGGCAGTAAAGATATTATAAAACTGAGCAGTCAGTCATTTTTTCTGATTGTTGACAGCCTTTTTCCTGCTTTTCTGAGCTTTTGCGCTTCATAAACTTCACATATAAAATGTGATGCATAAAAAACCAAGCAGATTTTTAGGGCCATATCATGTTTTTCATATGTTTCTCCTTTTCATAGCACTTTGAGTTCTAATAAAACGGCGTTCCCAGATGTAATCCCTCGGTCCCGCCAAACGGACGGAACGGAGAGCCGTGTGAAGCCCTTCACTTGACAGCAAAATGCTTGAAAAACTCTACACGTTTAGTTGTCCCGGTGGTCTGTTGCCGTCGTGTTGAAGCGCAAACGTGCTGCGGGTGGCGGAAAGTCTGGGGTCACGACTTGAGATTCCTTCAGCCAGGGTGGGTCTTAGTTCATAAGGGCACTACAGTGGTACCACTGCAGAATACCAGCCCACTGCTGCACCGCCTACCTGTATCTAACTGTGGCCTCTTTGCAAGTCTTCCGTGTGCTGGTGTAAAATGGAGAATTGAGGTCCGCCGTGTCCCTGCAGTCCCGTCGGAAGCCCCCTCAGGCGTGTCGGCAAGGGCGCTGTCAGCTACCGAAGCCATTGTGTCTTGGCAGCCCTCCTTGGAGAAGAGCATTGACGGCTACCGGGTGGGTCTGCCGTGCGGTGAAAAGAGAGCATCTTTGACAAAATCTTAAATCCATTTTTTTCTGTCATTATGAAAAAGATCAAATTCTTTAGTCTTTTTTTTTATTCTGAAGCTTGTTAAATGAACTTAGAAAAACTGAAAGGAAACACATTTTTATTTGGATCTTTATCGGATTGTATCAGTCTGGCTCAGCATCACTTGGAGTTGGGATCAGTTGTGTTCTGGGGTGTCCTGCTGAAACACCTAAAGCCTAAAGTTAGAGGAGCCATCTGGTCTTGCAGCAGTTGATATGGTGAACCACTGGGCTCAGTCTGCTGGTGGTCTCCTCTTCCCTCCCGCAGGTGAAGTACTGGAGGAAGCACGAAGAGAGCCAGGCAGGTACCAAGGTTGTGGAGACCCAGGGGGAGAACCAGACACGGCTGGAGAACATGCTGCCCAATTCGCGTTACTTCATTGAAGTGCGGGCCTTCAACAAGGCTGGCATGGGGCCTCCCAGCGTCCAGTACGAGATCCACACCAAGAAAGCGCGTGAGTTCGTGTCATACGGGTGGCAGGTTGTCAGACACAAAGTGCCTGTCAAAGGTGGACCTGTGTGCACTTCTACTGGTTTATGGAGCCAGAAAGCCCAGCGCTGTCTCTGAGGATTGAGTGACCTTCTCAGAACGGTGGCGAACAAACCGTTTCACTCTGTGCATAAAAATCTGTTTTTACCTTCTCATTCAGACGTGTCTGGGCTCTGCTGGAAACGGCTCTTTTCTTTCCTTCAGCTCCAAGTCGTCCGCCGAAAATAATCAGGAAGACCCTAAGTGCCAAGTCGGTGAATATAGCCTGGGAGCAGGTGGAGCCTTTGGCCAACGAGTCCAAGATACAAGGCTACACGGTGGGTCTTGGGGAAGCGTTCGATGTTCCGTGCCGCCTCTCCAGTACCTGCCGCAGCGGATAGCGTCCAGAAATATATGTTTTCGGCTTTGTTCCTCCTGCCGCAGTAACTGTGATCAAGGTAACTTACTATGAAAAGCTCCACAAGGTTTACCCTGCTCTAGAACTGAGTAAATGCACCGGATCCTCCACCGGCATTTAGACCGGAAGGGTGGGTGCAACTCAAAAGTCACATTTACCCCTAAATCACAGTCGACAAAAGCTTAACAGTACAGGTTCCTTCCATCTATCTGTGGGTCTGAAGGGCAAAATCCTGGCATTCAGGCACGTGTCTGCAACATAGGGAAAAATGCTCTTCGACACACTGAGTTTTCGTTATTATTCAAATTTATTTTTTAATTATTAATCTGTAGCAGCTCTCAAGTGTACAGCTCTGCTGCTGCTCTGCTGCTCTGGGAGCTTTACTGCCATCTGCTGGCGCGGAGGCTGAACGCGCGGCATTCGCTCGGCCGCATGGAAATGATCGATTGCTATATTAATGGTAACACTGTTACTGAGTACAGTTATTATCACCAATAAAGAGTCAATAACTGTTCACTGTGGAACCTCCTCAGGTAGCAGGTGGACAAGGGAGCACAAGATGAAGATCCTCGAGTCCAGGGTGCACAGAACACAGGGGAAGAGAGTTAAGAGGAAGAAAGATGCAGAAATGCAGTGATAAATGCAGTGTGTAGATGAGTGCAGAGATACACGCGTAGACACACACGTACACATGTGTACAGATAGACGACAGGTTCTGAGATGATCGGCCGGAGATTTTAATTATGAACCGTTTTTTTAAAAAAATCAAAACTTTCCCCCTTTGTAAGTTGCGGACCAAACATTCCTGTAAGTTGCTTATTGTACAAACCTCATCTTCTGGTCCGGATCCTATCCTGGAATCATAGAGCTATAGGTCGATGTGTCAATAACAATAATATATTTATAATTATTGTCAATCCTACATCAGATATCGAAACGCAGAAAGTCCTTAAGAAATTGAGCAGAGGTGTGTAAACGCCGGGCCCTCAGCACAGCTTCTTTAACCTCTTTGTCGTGGGGACTCGCCTGGTTTTCCAGATCCTCTACAGGCAGGAGGGCTTCTCCAACGGCACCATGTACACCACACCTAACCGGTACATCGACCTCCCCCCGCCCAAGGACAGGAACTATATTGTGGAGGTCAGAGCCCTGAGCGAAGGCGGCGACGGCGCAGTTGCACAAGTGCGCATTTCAGGTATTTCCAGCTGCTGCCGCTTCCTCCTCCCCGTATTTCTGCCGCGTCACTTTCCGTCTCAGGCCGTTCGTTCTGTCAGTTTTACTGCTTCCTGCCTCCCGCCAACTGGGGTCCACGAGCGCCGCAAGACATTTCGATATTTTTGGTCAGAACTGGAGTCTGTTCACCTCCGCGGGGTGGACAGAACATCTCCGTTTCTGCCATTGATCTCAGTGGAGGACAGTTGAGGATCTCTGTTACCGTGAAAGCGACCGGAGATGGACTCCGTGGCGGTGGACGTGAGACGCGTCAGCAGTTTATCGTGTGCGTTTGTGAAAAACGAGGCTTTTAAGAGACGTCCCCTCAACAGGCGACGCTGTGTGTGACGTTACAAGCGCTCAACTAGCAACTTATGCTTCCGTGAAAACAGCCTTTTTTGAGGGACCCGCAGGTGCAGGAGGAGGAGCTGAACCATCTCCTCCACCAGCGGGCTTTTTCGCCCCATTCTGTTGCTCAAAATAAGCGCTTAGTGAGGCTTTCTGAATGGTGACTGGCGATGAATGGGGCGCCTAGTGACAGGGTGGATGGATGAGGAAAGGAAAAAACTCTCGGCTTCGGACTTGAGACTTGCTGGACCGTGCGTTAAAAAGCGACTAGACGGCACGACTCGGCGATCGGTCGCCTGGACTCGGGACACGGGACTCCGCCTGTTCTGTCCGTCCGGCGATTCCTGGGTTCTCTCTCTTCATGCGCACGATGTCTATTTAAAAAAACGCCCACCGCTGGCGTCGTGCAACCGTCCGTGTCATTGCTCTACGTTGATGTGACGTGACCGGAAGGTGAGAATTTGCGTCTGACTCGCGCAGGTAGGACTTCCTCGCACCTTTGTCAGTGACGTATAGTCAGAGTCAGTAATGTTCTTATGCCCCTTATTGCAGCTTTAATGTTTAGCAAGTCACTGGCGTTTCCCAAGGGAACGTCTGTCTTCTGTTTGCCGGTTCCGTGCCGGTGCCGTCCTGCTCCTGACTTCCCGCGCCGACCTGCCGCTCTTGTGTCCTCGCAGGTGGGGCAGAGTCGGTCCTGCGGCCCCTCAGCTTGGCCGCCCTGCTCTTCGTCGCCTTTTGCTGCCTGGGAAACTGAATGTAGCCGTGGCCCCTGACTGGCCTTCGCTCCGCGGAGGAGGACTCTGTAAGGCTGATACCTGCCGGGACTGTGGCTCTTCTCCCAACGCCCAAACCCCCCACTGCACCCCCACCCCCACCCCCCGTCCCGGTTTCATCTTATGGCCAACATGCAATACTTGCTAGGAGCACAAGAGCGGAGCAGGAGCCGCTGCTGGAGAATCTGCAAAGGACAACGAAACTGGAGCAAATCTCTGTTTTTGGTACCTATCAATATATCTGGTCGCAGGTGAAGGGATTTATTTTTAACGCTCTGTATGCCTTATAATCACACCTATACTTGTCTTTTAATGTTGCATGAGTTGCTTTTAAGGGTCGAGGCACGACTGCCACGTCCACGTCCAGGCGGGAAGACGCCGCTCCGTAAAAGGGGAAGAAAAGCCGGCGCGTTCGGGTCAGGGAGGATCTCGCACCCCAGCCGCGAATTAGTCACGTGACGGGCGAACGCGTGAATAATTCAACCGGATTCCGATAAGGTGTTAAAGTAAGCAAGTGTAAGGATAAGAGGTTCGATACGAGGTCCTCCCCCGACACGCCGTGGAGAAAAGCAGCCTGTCACTTCAGAGATGCAGTCAAAACAAGGAGCCCTCGGACACGGCGCGGTTATTTCTGCGAGGAGAGCGGCACTGAAACCCTCCACTCCTGCGGTTCACCACGGCGTCAGGTCCCCGTCAGAAGTGCGGTGTTTTGTTCGACTTCACGAATGTGTCTTTTTCCAGCCAAATCGCAGCTCGGTGTCTAAATGAAACTTGACCGAGGGTCCTGTTCAGCGGCGCGGTTTTGCTGCCGGTGGTTTGGAAGAGGGAAGCGGTGGAAACGGTGCTGCTGTTTCACGCTTGTGAAGCGCACGGTTTCTATGTCGAAGACGAGGAGTTGGTGTTCGCAGCTGTTCGCAGCTGTTCGCAGCTGTTCGCTTGTTCTCCTGTCCGCCGACCGGGAGCAGGCCGGGGCCCCCGAAAAGACCCCCTCCGCGTGCGACGGCCGTTGTTCTGACTGTATCTGTTCAGTGTTTTATGCCGGTGCTGTGTAAAAAATGGATATTTTGACATTGGCCTTTCTGTTCGTGTGGTGTTGTTCCTGGGTTTCTGTCGGACTCTGACCGTTCGCAGAACGCAGCGGTGCTGGTGCAGCTGGCTTGTGTCATGGTGTGGTGTCCCACACGTCACTCGTACTACATCTACGCGACTCGCTCCATATGCATTGTTCTCATTGTTGTGCAAAACTCATGCAAGCAAAATAGAATAAAGAATATTACAGTTAACTGATAATGCAGCTGTTGTGGCTATAAGTGTTAATACACAGTGAAGGTCTTATTTCGCTTTTAATAATCATATTTTTATGATACTCCATGATGATGATGTTTGCTATTATTATTATTATTATTTGACATTCTAACAACAACAATGATGATAATAAATCACTAAGAGTCTGATCATTTCAGCATCTAGGTGACTAGAATAACAACTTGTTATTATTTTTAGTAGTTCAGACAACTAGTTTGACAATAGAATTAGTACAAAAAGATCAATTATTACAGTTACACGATGCTACCCTTGCAGTGTTCTGCAATGCAAAATATAAAGAATAATACTAACAAAAGATTGATTTTCTTTCTGATTCCTTCATATGCTGCACAACAACCTTTTGACTTAATACGAAAATGGCCGCTTTCTTTGTGCGCGGGGGGGGTGGGGGTGTTCGCTGACTGTGGCCCAGAAGCTCTAACACTCACCTTCGCACCCAGACCTTCAGCTCCGCCTTAGCTTTGTGTTCCTGGCTTCAGCAAAGTCAGCTGGTAGAAACGCGGTGATTTCGCTCTCGGGTGTCGTGTCGCTCAGCCGATCCTCACTTGGGACAAGTGGGACTGGGGGGGGGCACTTTGCCAATCCTTTAGACAAACAAACAGACAGACAGACAGACAGACAGCCAAACAATCAGAGAGACAGTCAAACAATCAAACAAACAAACACACAGACAGACACTCAGACAGAACAGGCAAGCAAACAAACACAAACAAACAAACAAACAAACAAACAAACAAACAAACACACAGACAGACAGACAGACAGGCAGGCAGACAAACAGCCAAACAGTCAAACAGACACACAGATAAGCAAACAAACACCGTCAGATAAATAAACAAACAAGGCAGATAAAAAAAACCAGACAAACAGCCAAACAAACACTCAGACAGACAGGCAAGTAAACAAACACAAACAAACAAACAAACAAACAGGCAGGTTAAAAAAACAGACAGACGGGCAGACAGACAAAGTCACGGGGCTCATGCCTCCCCTCTTTTCTCTGTATTAGTCAGCGTTGAACTGCCTGTTTCTCACCTGAGCCAGGAACTGAATTTTGTTTGGTTCTGAAGTACCTCTTGAGATCAGTTTATATTAACTATGTACCTTAAAACCGAATTAACTTCGTGTAAAATGTACTTTGCTTCACGAAATGTGTCATCGGATTGTAGAGGACATTTTCATCACCAATGAAAGATGTTGGTATCTGTAAGGTATTAATATTAGATGTTTTCTACAGACTTTAAAAACAGATGTTAAATGCTATTTATGAGAGGTTTGTTATGGAAAGGTAGTTTTGGTCATTTATGGAAAATAGTCAACGTTGTCTGTTGATCTCCAGTTTGTGTGATTTTTTTTTTCTGTAGCGTATAGGAGCTTCTCGCTTATTCCGAGGGACCTGCAGCCGCCGCTGCGGACGGCCCGGGGGACGAAAACCCCGATTCTCTGACGGCACGGGTTCCGCAGGCGTGGCCCTTTCAGCCTCTGCTAAAGTCGTATTCCACACGTCAGAGTAAAGTCCAAAAACGAAACGTCGTCCCGCAGGGAAGAGCTGGCAGAGACGCCGTGTTACACGTCTGTGATGAAACCAGTGTGTTAAACCTCTGTTACACGTCAAAAACACGTGCGTTTCCTGAGAAGCTGCTGTCAGGTACTTTGTGCAGAATAAGTTTGCAAATCAGAAGTTGCAGGACTAAGTTCTACAAGAGTAACGGATGTAAATTGACACGGTTTTACTTTTGCCCGAGATAATATAATAAAAATAGCCTTTAAAGCAAATCAGAGGTGTCCACATGTGGTAACTGTCCGGACTCCGGCACCGTCTCACTGACTGACCTCCACACGTCCGGTAAGAAGGTAATAAATGACGATGACTCCAGTGACCGCGAGTTTCACGTTCAGAGTCACGTTCAAGGGTCACGTTCAGGGCTTCCATCACACCGTCGCAGTCTGCGGTGCCCTCATCCTCCGGACCAGGCGTGTCTGAGGGCGTCACCGACAGGTAGGGTTGAGGATCATTGGCAGAGCAGTGTAAGTTGGTACGACTTCCATCCTCTGTTGAAAGCCTGATGACCTTTTAAGTTCTGACAACTCTGAGAACTTGTTCATCAGCCCAAGAAGACAGGAACCAGTAGGAAAGGAACCGAGACAATAAACGGAAGGTCAAGGATAGAGATGGATGTAAAAAACAAATATATTTAGCTGCTTTGTCACCACAAAGGAGAGTGAGCGGTTCAAAAGGAGCTTCATCCTGCTCAGAAGCTCCTGCACCTCAGAACAAAATCCACAATCCACTGGTTGACTGACTTCATGGTGACACGGCAGCAAGAAGAGAAAGTGCAGGAATATAAGCCATCCTTCCATGTGAGGCCAGAGGAGGAGGAAGTTCATTTAGCTGCTGCTGTGTATAGAAGATGAGATGATGGAAAAAGCGGAAAGACGGTCAGGGTGCCGAGTCTTATCGAGACTATTCCTTTGTTGCTGCGCCTTTATTTCATCATTATTACTTCTGCTAAAGGCTTGGAGATCATTACTGATGTTTAAGGCTCTCAGCTTCCCACCTGAGGGATCAGTGTATGAGTCCCTTCTGCTCCAGCTCTAGATCCCTTCAGACGAACCACCTTCACCAGCATCTCCAGCTGTGTTCAGGAAGCTTCTAGGCTCAGCAATGATGGGACGGCGTCATGTCAGAGACACCGTAACGTTGTACACGTTGTTATCCGTAACCACCGCGCTGCTGGCTACCCGTCCGAGATGCTGGACCCCACGTTCAGCTGCTAGTCGTAGGAGAACTCAAAGAGACGCGGTGTGAAATCGGCAGAGGAGTCTGCTGAGGCTTCAGAGAGACAAGAAGACTTTTGAGGAAGGTTCTGGTCGGAGCCCCATGAAGATGAGCCACGGCAAATGTGGCACCGCAGTTCATTTTACACCTTCATGCTTTAGCCACTCAGATGTCATTCCCAGCGTTTCCCACACAAAAGACACCCTGGGTTTCCAGTGATCATCTGGAAAAGGAAGAAGACAATCGCGGCGTAATGTGTGCACTGTGGAGTCTGTGTTCACTCTTTCAAAGGTTTTCATGCAAATGATTGGAAATGTTATTTGATAAAGGCTCCCACTGCGTGAAGATGGGTCATCTGTTTGAGAGAAGCTCTTGATCATGATGGAGAGCAAACCCCAAATGTGGTATGAATGCAGGTCATCCGGGTCCCTCGGAAGATCACGTGCCTCTCGGTTATTAAATGTCGAAAGACCAGCGAGAAGGTCTGGAGATGCGAGCAAAGCCTCACCAGGAACTGACGGATCTCTCTCTCTCTCTCTCTGTTATTCATACATTTAGAGACGGATCATTTAATACGAGTTTCACTAATTTATCTAATGAACAAATTTATGGAGTTTTGTTGTGCATAAATGATGTATTTTAGTTTGTCTTTTGCAGGCTGTTAAAGTGTACGATGCTCACACTGTGTGTGTGTGTGTGTGTGTGTGTGTGTGTGTGTGTGTGTGTGTGTGTGTGTGTGTGTGTGGGGGTGTGTGTGTGTGTGTGTGTGTGTGTGTGTGTGTGTGTGTGTGTGTGTGTGTGTGTGTGTGTAGGGGTGTGTGTGTGTGTCTGGGGGTGTTTTGAACAGTGTATTATGTGGTCGTCTCCAGCAGATGGCGCTGTTCACACACTGAAAAACACCACAGTCCCGACATCACGTTAGAATCTCGTCTCTTTCGTTCAGATTCATTTTCTGCTCCAGAAAAACCACAAGATTCTTTTCCAAATGTTGCCGCTCATATTTCCTTCGAAAGGTTTCAGTTTTTCTGTTCCTGAAAGCTGCACTCAGCCTGTTTAGTGTCTCCAGTATTCAGTTGGATATTGAACACCTTTCACCCCCCCCTTGCCCCCCACCGCACTTCTACAGCTTTGGCTACTGTGATGGACTGGTGTCAGTTTGGGGTGTTTCCTGCATCTCACCTCACGCTTCCAGGACAGGTTCCAGACCTGCACCCCACAGCGACCCTGGAACCTGAGGACAAGTTCTTCTTCATACCGGATGAACGGATGAAGGGATGAATGAACGAATGAATCGTCATTAGTTGTAACACCCTTTGAATTTTTCAACTGCCGTCACGACTCCATCTCTCCTCGATACACTGATTCATTACTTATTCCCACCTCAACGATGTTTATGATTATTTCTTCATCGCCTAATACTTCCAACTCCAGCACAGTAAAGGGGTTATTTTTAGAATGCAAAAAATTTGTCTCCTTGACTTATAAAAATCTCTCTTTAGCAGAATTAAGAAACATACTTTCCGTTTGTTGTCACCAGCTCCTATTCAACTGGAGAACATTAATGTTGGACAAAACTTGGCCAGTTAAAAGTTTACCGGGGTAACCTGGGAAATACCTGTCCTGTGAGAGCAGAGCCACCCACAAGGGCCCTCAGGTGTGGGAACTGCTGCAGAAGACAAATCAGCTCCTTTCATAGTGTCACCTGTTAATCGAATACCTTCTGGTGCTCGACGTATATTTTACTGATTATTAGGCGCTTTTGGTGGAAACTACACTGCAGGGGGACGTTTATGTCAGCGACCGGAGCGAGTGACACTTGCCGTAGAGAAGCGTCGTGCTGAGAGCTGAACGTCGGGGCGAAACGTCCACGGCCCCCCGCTGCCGATGGGACCGACGAGCCGTTCGCCTGTGGGAAGCTTCTCTCTGTTTCTTACGTATTCTTGCCAGATGAATCCTTATAAAGTTTCTTCTCCAGAATAGTGACAGATCGCAGAGGCCAACGGGGGGGCCAGTCATTGGACACGATCTAAAATGAGGTTCTCCGCGCCACTTCACGTGCCTCTTGTTCAGAACAGTGAAAACCAAAGCGCACAGAAGAAGTTCAGCCAGGTGTTTATACAAAGAATAATTAGAGAATAAAAGGTATTAAGGCAGCATTTGCTCCTTGAGGTGGCAGGAGACGTTTGGTTTCTTGAACCTGTCTCCCCAAACGTCCCTCAAGCACCGGTACGTCTCGGCTCTGCAGCTCCGTTTAAGACTTTATAGTTCTGTTTACACCACAGGGGGCCTCCTGTCCACTGACCGTCGTTTTATGTGCCGCCAGATGCCGAGCTGCGGGGGTCTCTTACGGCTGGACGTCACGGCCTCCCGTTGCCGCTGTCTAACGCGCCAGATGGTGCCGTGCCTGAGGAAGCCCACCTGCCCCTGAAGGTTGTAGGTTCACGTCCCCATGTGTTTGTTTTGAAAAACAAGTTGCGATTTTTGCCCATTTTATCGAGGCGAGGAGTTACTTTGCCCGGCGTCACCGCAGGTGGATCAGGTATTTTTATGAAGTTCGATTTCAAGACAATTGTTATCATTACTTTGTTTATGCTCATTGCTTAGGTGTCTGATTCTATCATTTGCTCTGGGATATAATGAGACTTTCGATACCGGCGCTTACCCACTATGTTTGGAGCACCGGGGTAAAAGTGAGACCTTTCTGTCTGCTGCAGAAAAAAAAGCCATTCAGTTTAATGCTGGAGGGGTTTAAAAGTCCAGCTTCGGAGTCCTGGCCGGGCGGAGCGTCGCTGTCCTTTACCGGCCGACGTGGGACGCGTTCACGCGTCCAGATAAGAGCCGCGTTGGTCTCTGCTGTCTGGCGGGTTCGTGCTGTCCCTGTTGGCCTGCTGCCCTCTCGCTCGCCACGGATATGCGACATTAAACTTTTAAGATGTTTTAAATAATTCCGAAGCATCTTTACCTGCCGAGCAGCTTGTTAATGGCACCGAGAACAGGAGCACCGTCAGCAAACTGTCTTCATTAAGAGTCTTTTATGTCTGATTATTTATTAACAGCCTTTATGATGGTGTGCAGTTTTCCCAACTTTACTCTTTCTCTGTGATGTGGGACCGGAGTCCAGGGTCACCGCTGTTTACAGCGTCTGTGACACCGACAGGTTACAATGCAGGAGGTGGACGGCGGGTGTGGATACTGTTACACAGCTGAACGCTGAACGATGGGTGTGTGTGTGTGTGTGTGTGTGTGTGTGTGTGTGTGAGACCAGTACCTGACCTTTTAATGACACGTGACCTGGTCATTGAGAATCCATCCCAGTGCGGGATTTAGCTCATCCCTCAGTTTAATACAATGGAGACAATCCCTCTCTTTCAAATAAATCAATAGCCCATAATGTGCAATAATGCTAATTATTTCTGTAACAGACACGAGCCCATTTAGAAGTTTTTCTGCCGTTTCAAAGGCGTCTGATGACTTTGCACCTTGTGGGGCGCGAAGGGGGAATTTACCCATTACGGCTGCCGGGCTGTTCGGTGTTTTGCATCGAGGTATCTTTAAACTCACAGAGGTTGTCGAAAGGAAACGCATTTAGCTGCTAAAACGCTAAATAAATGTTTTGGTGATTAGAGTGATTTTTTTGTAATCTGAAGGTAAAATGACTTTGTTGTATCAGGGGGTAAATCACTGTAAAATTACGAAAAGCTGGAAAAGAAACCCAGCCAAGAATGTAGATGTGACACTGGATAAACGTATGAAATGAACGTATGGGTTCTGTCGTGAGCAGGAGGCCGTGGCGGACGATGGGATCAGGAGGAAGCCACAGTCCATCCTGCACGACGGCTGCTGCCACCACATTATTCTATTTTGGTGCTTCAAGAAGCACTTTTTAGGGTCCTTCCTAACCACCTGCTTCCATAACCTTTTGCACACGTGAACTTCCCTGCGTGGATTAATCCATATTATCCCACCCCATCCCACCCCATCCCACCCCAGCTTAATTTATACACAAACTAATAGAAAAGATAAGTAAAGTTAAATGGACCCGACGTCACTGAATGACCAGAAATTTATCTCCTGACCGAGTGTCATCGGCTGGCATTTTTAAAGCGCGGACGTGAAAGAGCCTGAGCAGATTTCAGCGGCCGCCACCGACCGCCGAGCTGAACCAACACACAGAAGGAAGGGCAGGAAAAGTGGTGCCCGGGGGACAAATGAAGATGCGCGTCGGCGCGGCTGACAGCCGGAACCTCCGTGCGCGGTGCTGGGAGCGGCCGGCACAGGAGGGCACCGCCGTGCCCCCAGAAACAAACCACGTTCACAGAAGGTTCACATTTATCTCCTTTTTCAAAACTGAGGCAGGGCCGGAGATCCGCGACGGCCGGCAGCTAGAAGAACCCAGCAGTGCCGAAGGAGCAGCTCCGGGGGACGGGAGGTAAAGCAGGTTATTTATTTACTGGTGTTTGTTTAAAACACGGGACCCATTTCTGGGGGCGAAGGAAGCCGATCGTCCTTCCTGAGCGCAGCGGTTGCCCTGTATCTGCTGCAGAGAAATTTGATGAAGAGCTTCGTCGGGCCAGGCGTGCTGACCCTGTGAAAAGCCCTTCTTCAATTCTGTACTGCGGCCCGGGGGGCTTGGCTGGGGTGGGAGGCGGCGGTGGGGAAGCGTGTTCAACACACGCAACTGTGGCCTCTTTGGTCACCCTGGGCGGACCAGAGAGGGGGCTGGATCAAGGTGGACCTCAGGTTTGTTCTCTCAGATCTCAGGTCTCCTCTGTGGCAGCGGATCTCAGCTTGGCTTCCTCTCCGAATCAGTTTGCTGCACTTTCATGCAAACGTATCTCGGGTAACATATTGCTGTGTGGATAATGGAACCCGCTGGACGGTCCCCTCCCCTCCCCTCCTTAAAGACAAGCTCCTTCTGAGGCGAGAAGCCAGCAGGTCTGACAGCTCTGTTTCTGCTGAAGGATGAAGGACGTCACTTAAAGATGGAGCTCATTGAAGCAGGAGGAGAACTGACCTGTAGCATCATAATGAATCACTGCATCTATTCCACGTCCAGTTTAAAACAAGAAAAACAAAGAACCCGAAGACATCGTGTCGTGTACAAAACACGTGTGGCTGGCAATGTTGCTAAACGGCAATGAACGGACGTCAGCACTTTTGGAAATGAGACTGATTTGGTCGTGTGAGACTTTCCTCCATTACTCTTCATCTGATGAAGCCTCTTCAGGGCCCGTTTTGGTCGAAAATCCACAGTAACTTTTACTCCTAAGTAACAACCAACAAAAGCTGAACGGCAAAGTCGACCCTTCGGTTCCTTGCCGGTTCTGTCAGATAAATGTGCACATGTGTAAAGCTGAGTGTCTTTGAAATTTGGCCCACAGGTACTTCTCACCCCAGGTTAGGTTTTCGCATAGTCTCTCTCACACCCACACCCACACACGCTATTTTATAAAATATTTTTTTTCCTTTCCACTGCAGCGTTGGGCATCTAAGCTACTGCGTAAGGATTAAAAATCCTTTTATACTTTTTATACTTTTTTAAAGAATCATCTGCATTACAACTCAAACTATTTTAAACTGGCAAAAATACAAATGTGTGACCTCCACAAGGCGCTGTTCAGTCCTGACTGCTGAGTAAACGTGGGCACGTTTTGCATTGTCTGTTGTCGACACGAACCGGGCTGTAAACACACTGGCGGTGAATTGAACTTCGGCGGTTTCACGCCCCTGATCTAACTGCAGACGTTTTACTGACACCTACGGGCTTTGCTTGCAAACAGAGGACACGTTTTTCCCCGTAACACGACAAACGGAGAACGTTGCGATGGCATCACTTGTAAAACCGGAGGCGTCGCTTCAGCGAAGAGTTTAAAGAGTTGAGCCCATCCGCAAAAGTCCAATCCGACCGCATCCGGCAGCGGGAGCTTGCGAGGACGTGTGGTGAGGACGGCCGGCTTGGACAGGACGGGCCGAAGCGGGAAAATATCGGTCACATCTGACAGCTCGTCGTCTGTCCTCCACGGCCCCCGTCGCTCCGGCACAACACGTCTGGACGGACCCCCGAGGCACGAGCTCTCCGGGAACTTATAAACCCCCCAACGGCACAGCGATGGACCTCAGCATCACGGCCAGCTGAAAACTTGGGTCCTGGGGCCGGGGAGGCTGAGGAAGTTAAAGAAAATCCGCTGCGTTTCCTCAACTGCCAGCTGGGACAAGGACATGAAATCCACCCGTCAACCTTTGTTGTTAGTTTCCCTAAACTGCTGATCCGTCCACATCTCCGCCGAGGACCACCAGCAGATGTTTGCCTCGCTGTCCACCACCTCCTTCTTAGTCCCTGCAGGGCTGCCTGCGATCTGAAGATCTGAGAAGTATTTTCTCTTGTTTATTCAACCGCTGCTCTCAATCCAGAAACATAAATGTCCATAAATGAGCTTCTGCGTGGCGTCAATTATCGTTCCCACCTGGAAAATATCAGGATTCGCTAAGAAAACACGTAACCTGGAGTCCAACATTTAAACCCAGAACAGCCCAGCACTGAGATAAAAGCCTGGAGTCTCAGTCCAAACGCTTGAGTCTGACAGCCGGTTGCATCAGGAATGTGTTCATTGTTGCTAAATTGTCAGGAGGCCCATAACATGCGAGACACGTTTTACTACGAGTGGAAATACCGCATATGTGTGTCGTTTCGCGCCACGAAAGCCGCCAGTATCTGTTGCACACTGTTTACCTTCAAGTTCTCCTCACGGCTTCAAGCCGTCCTCTTATTTCTATGTTTTTTCCCCTCAGAAAGGAATGGAAATTCCTCTCAGGGCTGCTTGAGATAAGCTGCTTTCTAATGACTTCCACTGGATTTCCACGTCTCAACGGCGCTCAGAAACACGACGATCAAATACATTATTAAGGAAACACCCCCCCGGGGGGTGTGTCTAAAAAAGTGGAGGCGAGATGCAGTCGCGTTATGCAGGCGGACTTCAGACAAATCCTCCGACTGTTAGCATGAATTGAGACGAGGGAAAGGAGGCAGATTTGATGTTTCACGATTCCTCGCCCAGGAAGGACACTTATTGAAGTGGCACGAAATTGCAAGGGCCTGTTTGACGATGGGGGGTCCGCCGGGATGGGGGCTGAAGCAATCGAAAAGGACGACTCGCAGGCGACGTTCTCTGCAGGTTCTCGGCAGCTTTTAATGACGCTCTTTTGAGTGTCCGGGCAGGAGGTGTGTGCCTAGAAGGTTCTGTTTCTCCGGGGTTTCGTGCAGGAACGAGAACCTGGACCTCATGCCTTCCCTGCATTTTCAACACGCTGTTCTGTGCGCGGTTAGTTTCCGGTGTTCTTTGGCATCGTCACTTCTTTGTGTTCTTCATCACCTCAACCAACAAGTTCGGTCAAAAGCTAAAGGATTACAGAAGGAAAACCTAACCGGGGATTCGCCCCACGTGCCCCCCGGCTTCCCAACACAAATGGAGGCTTTACACTATCAGGAGAGGCTCATTTAATGCCCTCATTGTTTAGGCGAGATCTACTAAAATCCTCCGGTTATTAGTCTCCATCATCCCGGGGACTTTGGTCTAAAGGCCGTGGCGTTTAGCTAATTGTGCCGGAGCTCCAGAAGAACGGCTCCCGACGGGAGATCTTTTGTTGGCCACGTGGGGGTAAATAGATAAATAAAGGAAGCGGCACCAAGATGTGCCGCTAGTCAGACAAATGGGCTCGAATCTCCTGTGTGTTATTGGACTCTGTACGGCGAGAGATATGATTGTGTCACCGGCTGCAGATTGTTAAGATATGGTTCGAGATACAGCCCTCGGTCAAACATTTATCTCCTCTCCCATGTGCTGGAGGGCGAGGCTCTTTGTCCCTTCTTGGTGCTGCTGATCGAATCCATTCCTTTCCTTGTCTCCTGCAGCCGATGGGGCTTGTGGGGGGGGGGGTTTCTTTCTTCTAACCTTCGGTTCCACGGTGTTATAGTATCCAACAAAGACTGTGGCTTCCCACGTCTCAGAAGACAGCACAAGAACACGCGTTTTGTTTGTTATTTGCTCGACGAAACATCTGAAGCGCCCGAGAAACGCGCCGCTCGGCACAGCTGGAGGTCTACGCAAACAGTTGTGAAGAGCGCTGCTCCAGGCTCCCACCAGAGAGCTTCTGTAGATGGAGTTATGCAGATGTGTGACATGACATCGGCCTCCTCGAGCCGTCGCTTCCTCGCCCCCCCAGCGGCTGTGAGATCGGGAGCTGAGGTCCTGACCTGGCGTCTCAGCAGCCTGACTGGGGGGCGATTACGCCAGACGCTGTGGTGAATTTGCGAAATTTACTTTCGGCTTGTTAACATAATAGACAACTTAGACGGTGGAGCCGGAGACCATTAATGGCATTATGGGGGCTTCCTTTGGGAAATAATGCTTTTTTCAGGAAGCAGATGGTGCTGGTTTTGTCTTGTGTTTATTTGGTGTCCCAAAGCTACTCTGACACTGACACCATGTCGAGGTGTTAGTCCATTTATGGGATACTGGAGCAACGATGCCCCCCCCCCCCCCGTTCGTCGCAGCTGTTGCTTCGTTCGTGTAGCACAGAATAAAACTATTAAATCTGTATTTATATTGGTGCCGTTCAGTGTAAAATTCTCTTTCTTCTGAAAAGTCCATAAAAATGATGAATTGGTTGCATCCAAATCATCATCTGAAGAATCATCTGCCATCCAAACATTTCCAGTCTATGTGTGAAAAAGGAGGGAAAATAGTTTTTTTTTCCGACGCCGTGAGACCCGCCCAGCTTGTAATGAACAGCGAAAATGTGGCCGTAGGTCTTTGACGGTGAAGGATTAATCCAACCATCGGTCTTTACGACTGATCTGCACAATAAAACCAATAAATTCAATTTGGATGGAGTGAAATTCAGGAAGAACGACCAGTTCTTCAGTAGTTGAAGTTCAGCCCGACGATCGAGACCTTTCCGACTTGCGCACTACATGCTGTGCCACAATTTGAGGAGAACCTCATGTTAAGAAAGACAGAAACTGAAACTAATGGAAGACCCAGCATTACAGGTGTGTTTTTCACGCGTGTTTGGCTGCTCCAGTGAAACCTCCAGCACCGCGAACTCTTCCGTCGGTCTCCTTCTCCTCAGGTGAGGCTGCGGACTCTGGTGTAACCCATCCGACCTCCGCTTCAGATGCTGCGTTGTGTGTATTACTGCTTTCTTCTTTCTGCCGTTGTTACCTCCTCTCCAGCCACCCCCCCCCCACCATTTCCTTAACAGTTCTCTGAATAAGAACATCTGCTAAATGAGTGAATTTAGATGAAATGGTTGTGTGAGTGAAGGAGGGGTCTCTAGACATCAGGCTGATGGCTTTAGTTCTTCTCTGCTGCTTCTGAGTGTTCCGGTTTCTATCCAGGGAGGTGAGCGCCATAGATGCCCATCTGGAGAGGGGACCCCAGGACTAGGTGGCACCTAAGCTTGACGCACATCGACAAACAGCCGGCACGTGACCACACCGGGGTCTGGCGTCGCGTGAGTGGGTTTGAACTTGCGATGCCTATAGAACCGAGTGAAATTTGATGTTTCTGTTATTTCTCCGCTCTTATATGAACATTTGGGTCCCTTTGGGTTGATCGCCATTATATTTGGTCTCTGTTTGGATTTGTTTCACGCCAACTTAATGACTTTGTCCTCCTTTTCCCGGTCCTTTGGGGGCGGGACAGTGGCTCCTCTGGCACGGCCGGGGACGGGGCGAGATGGGTCTTCTTCTCGCCCCCCCTCCCCCCCTTGCTTATTGCTTGGGTTTGCGGTTCATTACTGGCTTTGAAGTTGAAAATATCAAAGCGGGGGTCTCTCCAGGTAACTCCAGGTAATGAGACAGAAGCGGGCTGATTTATTTTTGCCGCCTTGAGAAGATGTCTAATGTGATGCAGTGGGGCACCGCTGTGGTGTGGATGAAGACGTGTGGCGCCCGGCTTCAGGCGGGGTCCCTCCTGCGGGCGAATCGCCGACGACCTCCAACGCGGCCCATTTATTTCCTCCGCGCGAGAGACGCTTCCGAGGGGGGCCGCTGGGAAGGCGTTTGCAGAAAGAGCGACATCTTTGCTTGCAGAGCTAACTGAAGATAATCAGAGACAAGAGCGCCACCTGGAGGCCTCGTTCCAAGGAAGCGCCTGCGTGTCTTTTTCCTTCCGGAGCCTCCGAGGCCACTTAATCACACGTATTGTTGTGGAAAAACGGAAGCTCTGCCTGCGTGACACGGGGCTCTGAGCGCAGGACTTTACACGGGGACCCCCCGCGGAGATCTCACAAAACATCAAACAGCGCCATTGTTCATAAAGGCTTCGGTAAGTACTTTTCTCAGCCACCCACATGCTCTTTATGCACATTTACACACTTTTATGTGCACGTTTATTCATTTATTTTTGTTTTGTCTGTTACTGTCATGAACAATCCTGCCATTTCACTCCTAAAGGGAAACTCCCATATTTTGCTTTATTCCCCAATAATCATAATTGTATCGATCGGTATAAAACTGTATATTTGAATTGAACTTTAATCTTATTTCGAAGGCCATTAAAGGATCACAAACAATAGTAGCTGAAAAATACTCTCTTCTCAAATTCTCAGAACTCTCACTGTTGTCCATTTGTTTCTTGCAAACACTTGGCTTGAAGATGGAGTCACGAGGCTGAGGCACAGATTTACGTCCACACACGTTCGTACGAATCGCGGTTCGTAATCCAGAAATGCACTGTTGTTATTACTGTCACGCTGTATGTACAGCTCGCAGGTGGACTGTGCATGATAACTGTTCACGGTTATCAGACCCTGACACACAGTCGACATTTACCTACATTTTGTTGTATCTTCTGCACTGCATCTCATTCTGTCTCCTGCATCTGAAGGCAACACTGGTCTTGTTCAGGCGCTTCAGCAGATACTCGCTCTGTGCCGTGAAAAAAAGCGTTCATAAGAAGAAAAGCCAAATTGATTCAGAAAACCAATAAATACAGACACACGGGGTCGGCCCGGGCTTCTCAGACCCACCCAGCTGAGTCAATGCCCTTATCGGGAGGATCGAAACTTCTGCCAAGGCTTCACAAGGAGAACAATGTGGGCAGTGCAGTTGCTCGCCACCCGGCGCCTTATCGGCACGGTAACCCCCGGTGGCTGCCAATCACCCCCCCCCCCCCCCCCCCCCCCACCCCCCCCCCCCCCC
>UFQX01001251.1:0-33400 GCA_900497675.1 Arapaima gigas | reverse complement strand
CCCCCCCCCCCCCCCCGGACTGCATAATGAATGGTCTCGGGGCTCTCCTGAGATAACCGAGGCACCTGTCACATCTTCGCGAGGCCTCAGTCAGCCAGAAGATTGAGTATTGATCAGTGAGAGTTCCTCAAGTCCGAGGTCTGACTGCCAGGATCCGCCGCCACCTCAGTGTGTCTGTAAGCTCAGCGCAGGCCAACATTGCCAAGTCTAAGTCAGGCACATCACTCAGGCGGAGTAAGTAAAGAAACGGGGCTCTGACGGCCCATCGGGAACACCTGCGCAGCCGGGGAGCCCTGAGCTGAGCGGGGTAAACGCGGTAAACGCAGTTACCTCAGTAGAAAAGACTCGCTGTGCTCACGAACGTGGTGTTAATAAAGGGGATAAAGACGAGCGTCGCAGTGACCCGCCGTCCGCCTCTGTTTCCCTCAACAACCGCGTTTAAATAAACAGGTTTATTTAAAAATTCAGTGTGTAATAAACTTGTTTAGACAATGCGAATGAGGGGAAACAGCTGATAACACCTGTGTGGCTTCTGGCAAATTCCTCACACAATAGAGTTTATTATAGATACAGGATTATTTTATTACACTTCACTGTACACTACTGTACGCTATTTATTTGTAGATTTAATATATTTATTTTTTTTTAATTTTGATTTTTAATGGATAAGTTTCTGATAAAAATTCTTTACAGCCACTGAGATACCGATATGTAGGTATTAACTTTCACGAGCCGTCGTAGCAAAAATTCGGCAGTAGAAACCGAATTATGAGGAGATGCTGTACTTGAAAAGACAGTTTTTTGTTTGCATTATTTGATACTTTTCTCAAACATTACATTCAAGATCCTGCGTAATTTTTCTGAAATAATTCTTTGTAACCTTTTCGAGGTGCTGTGTTTTGGTTTCTTCTGGAAAACTCTGCGATGGACTGATGCTCTCGCCCGCCTGCAGCCTCCGCTTTCAGGGCAGACTCGCGAGCTTTATACTGAACAAATCGACCAACATCTGAGACGACCAACTGCGATTCGCATCATTCCGACAGTCGGTTCCCACCAGACAATCCTGACGTGTCTCTGCTGTCCTGTGTGTCTGTAGAAAGCAGCACCGGTGTCCAGATCTTACTGTCCCCTCAGATGACGGATGTTGCGTGCGATTCATTCAGCAGAAGGGAACACAGTGCGGCAGCGCGAGGCCCGACTGCGTGTCACACGGGGTGATGTCAGGGTCGGGATCCTGAGCTCGAGTTTATCCACTTGAGCAGTAAGGCGGTTATTCGATATTTGACACCGCGGTCGTCTTCACGGTTGACGTGGTGTCCTAACTGCGGGGGGGCATTTCTGCGTCAGACGAGGACTTGTTATTATATTGCTGGTAATTACGTCGCTTCTGTTCTTTGCTACGGCCGTCACCGTGCGGCCCTTCAGGAGGCCTTTACAGTACATGACTTTTCTACTCACAGTCCAATTACGGTTTAACACGACTAACCCAGAGCAACAGGAAGCAACGAAAATCCCATTTGTACGGGTGGGGGGGGAGGGGGGGCAAGGGAAAAAACCCGTCTCTGTTTTTCAATTAGATTTCAAGGTAAAAGGAAGTGACACGTCCGCCCTCCCGCCTCCCCAAATACGCCCATCAATTTCTTTTGCCGAATTTTGCACTCAGCGATTTACAAACATCGTTCTCCCGACCCGTTTTTTCCTTATGCTGCTGTGTCTTGTTCAGAGGGGGCCGGTTTGCTGGCCGCACGACGGCCCCCTGCACCGCATTCCCGTTAGACGGCTGGTGACAGTTAGGAGGTGACTGATGGCGGATTCACGCGACCAGGGAGCCCCTTTCCTTTGTTCTTGCACATTAGCCAAATTAGGCCTTACAAATCCCCCCTATGGCCTGCTAGAATGCCCCCTGGCCTGCTGCTGCCCTCCGGTTGGCTGGTCCCATTAATATAGTGCACACATGCAGGGGGGGGCAAATGGAGGCAGCAAGTTAAAGGGGCGTAAAGACGGATCACAAGCAGAGGAGGCCGCATTTCAGAGCTGAAATAACTAACTGAGGGAGGGGGGATTTTCAACAGCCCCTCCCCCCACCACCACCAGTCCATACGTGTGCATCCTTGCGAAACTGGACTGGAGGGATACGGTGGGGAACTGGAGCCTTTGGATTGCTGGCCTAGAAGCTCAAACAGGCAACACCAGCGATGTGGCTCAAGTGTTCATCCTGCTCCCGTCACAAGTCTGGGCGACGCCAGTTTCTAACCCTGTGCTGCTGTTGCCAGGAATTAAGGTGCGTCGGGGACAGAGGAGGTTTGGGCTGGAAGCGCAGCTCTGACCCCCCGTGAAGGGGCCGCGCGCACGAACTGAGACCGCGGCAGGAGGCCGGGTGGAGCTGACAGCTCAGTGTTTCAGCTCCCTTGATGCCCGTCGTGTTTTAATTCTCCACTCGGCCGACCGAATTTAACCGAAAAGTTAAACCGAAGATTCTCTGACTTAGAAAATGACCTCAAAAGCTCGGCAAGCGGACGGCTTCGCTCCCTTATTCAGCTGTGTTTTCCGTCTTCAGCTTCTCCACGGTGAGGCTCAGCGAGTGTAAATAAATCTCGATGCCAGTCAAGGCTCATTCGGGATTTTCGCTGCCAGCTCAGAGCCTCCGCGCTCTTCTGCTTCCTGTGTTCTGCCACCGAGGGCTTTGTCCATATTGCTCCACAGCTAACCGACGACCGCCGCTCGACGCAACTTGTCCTCTTTCCCAGCCGATTCGGATCTGAGGGTCCAAAGCGGGAACGAATGCGACGCTACGCTTGTGGGCCTTCGGGGAACTGCCGTCTGTACGTGGGCTCACATGCAAAGACCCTGGCGGACTTGTGTCTCCTCTCTGTTATTCCACACTTGGCACGCTTGACTCCGATTCCACACGCCACACCCGGCCTTCGCTCCTCCACCTCCAGGTCTTTAGCGTTACAGATCAGCATTGCTCGGAGCCGCCATATTGTTTCATTACGAGCCCGTCGTGGGTAAGACATCACACAGACGTTGTCACAAAGTGTCAGGTAAATATGTGGAAATGAAAGCTGCAGAGGGTTTGAAATCTACGTTCAAGTCAGTAACTGTCAGCACTTTAAATTGACAGCTAAAATATGAGGTTGACCAGCAGGGAAGTTTGACCCCTGGAAAGGGTCTTCCTCTCTTTTTATATCCCTGGTTCTACGTACACGTCTCTGTCCCTTTTCCACAGTGTCTCCCGTTTCCAACGGGGCCAACAGGGGTGTTATTATACAAATGAGGAGTCTTCCAGCGGCAGCTACTCAAGGAGCTGAAGATTACATGCTGAGTAGTTTCCCTTAATAAGTGGTACATGTCAGTAATGAATGTCAATGAGCCTGAACTGTGGTCGCAGTTTATCTTGGCTAATTGCTTCAAAACAATCCCATTGTCTTCTCAGGGTTTATGTGCTCCTCAGACTTGCAGAGTTGCGACTTGGCACCAGTTCTGCACACATTCTGTTGAGCTGCATAAATAATAATTACGACTATAGACCTTTTACCAGCAGCCTGCGGGGTGAATAGCTGTGGCTGGAAAGAGCACAGTTTTCTATAAGCGGGTCTGACCGACCGGAACAGCCTATTCATGACAAATACGGCACAAAGTCCAGTAATCAATAAGCAACAAAAGTTGAGGAGATTGAACCTTCATTGGTCCCTCATTGGTCCCTGATCGGTTCCTGACTGGTCCCTGACTGGTCTCTCATTGGCCCCTCATTGGCCTCTGATCAGTTCCTCATTGGCCCCTCATTGGTCCCTCATTGGTCCCTCATTGGTCCCTCATTGGTCCCTCATTGGTCCCTCATTGGCCCCTCATTGGTCCCTCATTGGTCCCTCATTGGTCCCTCATTGGTCCCTCATTGGTCCCTCATTGGTCCCTGATCGGTTCCTGACTGGTCTCTCATTGGCCCCTCATTGTTTCCTCATTGTTTCCTCATTATTTCCTCATTGGCCCCTCATTGGTCCCTCATTGTTTCCTCATTGTTTCCTCATTGTTTCCTCATTGGCCCCTCATTGGTCCCTCATTGGGCCCTGATCGGTTCCTGACTGGTCCCTGACTGGTCTCTCATTGGCCCCTCATTGGCCTCTGATCAGTTCCTCATTGGCCCCTCATTGGTCCCTCATTGGTCCCTCATTGGTCCCTCATTGGTCCCTGATCGGTTCCTGACTGGTCTCTCATTGGCCCCTCATTGGTCCCTGATCGGTTCCTGACTGGTCTCTCATTGGCCCCTCATTGTTTCCTCATTGTTTCCTCATTGTTTCCTCATTGGCCCCTCATTGGTCCCTCATTGTTTCCTCATTGTTTCCTCATTGTTTCCTCATTGGCCCCTCATTGGTCCCTCATTGTTTCCTCATTGTTTCCTCATTGTTTCCTCATTGGCCCCTCATTGGTCCCTCATTGGGCCCTGATCGGTTCCTGACTGGTCCCTGACTGGTCTCTCATTGGCCCCTCATTGGTCCCTCATTGTTTCCTCATTGTTTCCTCATTGTTTCCTCATTGGCCCCTCATTGGTCCCTCATTGGGCCCTGATCGGTTCCTGACTGGTCCCTGACTGGTCTCTCATTGGCCCCTCATTGGCCTCTGATCAGTTCCTCATTGTTTCCTCATTGGCTCCTGATTGTTTCCTGATTGGTCCATAACATCTAAATGTATTTCCTCCTCCTCCTCCTCCAGGCACACTCAGCGTATGCCTTAGGAAAGGAATAAAGTTGCTATTTCTGCTGTACAAACGTTTAAAACAGTAGATGTCCTTTTTGGCAGGCTGTGTAGCTAACAGTCCTGCACAAGAGGGTCACTTGTTAAATACCAAAAATCAATGATATAAAGTATGTTTTCTGTACAGTTTTGAATATTAAATACATTTCCTTGATTTCGTTGATTTCAAATTCTTCACGAGGACCTAGTTTGATGACTGGGCTTTGTCCGGTCATCTACTAATAGTAAAACTCTTGTCGTAGGGTCTGAGCTTCACCGACATGGGAACAAGAGACAGAGCCGCAAAGGATTCTCCCTGTCAGGTCCTGCAGGAGGAGCACGCATCTCCCCGTCTTAATGTCCCTCAGAGCAGCTCAATCCCGTCCAGCATTCGAGACGTGTCTCTGACCTGCTTCTCACGGTCTTGTAAGTTCTGGTGAACTTGCGTGATGTTGTGTGACACCGTCTGAGAGCTGTATGATGCTTTGGAGAAAAACGTCTAAGTGAGTGAATGTAATTTTAATGAGATGATCCTCAGTAATATTTAATCAGTTACCGGACTCGCTCATCGTCGTGTAGGTGGCGGCGGACCGGAGCCCTCCCGGACACCGGGCTCAATAGGCAACGCGCCGCGGGGGACAGCGCTCAGTCACAGTCCAGCCGCAGCCGCGCGCTTTCCGTGCGGAAAGATCCCCGTGCAGCCGCCTACATCCGCAGCGGCGCGGAAACAAGTCAAATTCGGACAAAACAACAAGGGAGAAACACACGGCTGCCAGGTACTGTTAGTCATCATTACCGTTCACGATTTTCACCCTTCGTCAATCCAAATCCGCGGTTCACCACCCCAGAAACACAAATTAACCGGGGGGACCAAACCGAAAATCAGCATCATCGCCGCTGAGGTGAAATGGAAACCCGTCTTCCTGGGAAAGTATTGATCCTAATAAGGGTTTTGGATTCTCTGCAATGTGGCAAATCGCTGGCAGCCAAAGGCCTTCCAGAGATAATGGATCTACACCGACAGTGTGGGATCTCCCCCCGTCTCACCCGCATGGGGGGGGGTCCATTTCCACATAAAAATAACTAACATTTATTTTAGGACTGCAGTCTCACATCACGACTGTCTCTCTGTTGCCCTGGAAGCTCCGGTGTTTCTGCAGCATCAACGTAAATCACATCTTATAAAAATGAATTTTCCGGAAACCTGCAATTGTTTTCTTTCCCCCCACGTACTTTTCAACAACATTCGCAAAGGCAAAAGTGTGTGAGACATTCCGCACTCAGTAAACACAACCTACACGAGGGGTTTTGGTCTCCTGGACGTGTGGACCTGGTCAACAGCGCAAAGTGCAAATTTCTACTTATAATTTTACTGCTGTTCACTGCTTTTCTGGTTTATTCAATTTCATTTGTCTTTTACTGTATAACTTTTGTGCATCTAATGTATGTATGTCTGTTAAATGTGAATTTTTGAATGTAGAACATTTTCACCATAGTCCAGCAGAGTGAGGACAGTTTCAATGTCCCCTCGTGTGAATTACAAAAGGCCGCTGTCTGCCAACAGGACAGCGGATGCAAGTCGAACGGGTCCCACGTGCGCAGAAATGATGCGGAAGTCCTTCTTCACTTGGCGGACCTGTAAGAGCGCAGTGGTCTGTTACCCCCCACCAGGGAGATGGACTGTGATGCAGCCAGAATATGGAGAATATGGGCTAAACTGCCAGCGTCTCAATTTATTGTCCTACTCTGTCAATGTTGAACTCGCATGTGTGGCATAAAGAACCCGAGTCAAATGCGTCTTCATGCTGACTGTTTCCCACTTTTCGCTGCACTCTGCATTATCGTCACTTTCACAGTTCTGTCACGAAAGTAAGACTGAAGTTAACAAAGCTACAGTTTTGTGACCGATCCTTTGAATGTACGCGGCTTACAAAACAAGTTTTGGACAAAGTTCCCCTGTGGGAGGTCACACTTCCCGAAGCAACACCTTTCTGTCACATGCCATTGGAAACCCACAGGTTCTCTTCAGCTGCTTCACTGGCCCTGTGGGACTTCACCACGTGACCAGCAGAAGTAAATCCTGTCCAGCTCAACACCAGCCTCCCGACACCTCAACTGAGAGTCGATCGTACAGCACGGTGGCTCCCCCATCACAAGCGGTATGTGAAATGGTTGAAACCTGCATTTGGGTGGTCGAACATCCAAGTCTAAACTGCTTCAGTTAACATCATCCAGCGCAGTAGTGTGACGGAACACAATAGTTTGCATCCAAACTCTATATCTGTTGTTTGTGAATGTCGTAAGTCCAGATATGGAGTTTTATACGGCCGGTCTTGCTGTCGGGGGGGGGGGGGGGTAGCATTCAAAAGCCATGGGGTCCAGGGGTCCATCAGGTGGCATCAGGTGCCATCAGGTGCGGGGGGTTTTATCTGGCGTCNTGGGGGGGGGGGGGGGGGGGGTAGCATTCACAAGCCATGGGGTCCAGGGGTCCATCAGGTGGCATCAGGTGCCATCAGGTGCTGTGGGTTTTATCTGGCGTCCCCGGGAGGCTGGGTTTCGTGCTTGAAAAATACCTGCCGCCAAGCACGTCGACTGCATCTAGGCTCGGAAAAGCCCAGTGGCGTCGCTGGAGTAATGTGTCACGTTCCTTTGCGCAAGCGTATCAAGAACCTTACAGCAGGAGGCTTCTAATCCCCGTTAGTTTGTCAGGACGAAGCAGTTAAGATACGAGGATCTATCTCAGTCAGAGCTGGACGCGGAGCAGAAGAGACAGATGCAGGGTTTGGGGTTTGACACAGCAACGGCCTGCGACGGGGAGCCTTCCAAACAGCCAAAAACCCGTTCCTGTCAGCGGCCGTGCCAGACTGGCGACCGTCTCGACTGCTACCCGTTTACGTCTCGTCGTGGTCCTATTAGCAAGAAAATCACCCGGAGTAACTCAGCTTCATCTGCTGGTTAATGGCGGACGGCAGGATCGTCGCCCTCCCGCGCACTCCTTTTGCGGGGGTCGCCTCTTCCTGCGCCGCAGGTCTACATCTTAAGAGTTTTTCCGGAGGTGTTTTCGGGCGCCTGGCGAAATGCCTGATGATAGTTGATGGATGGCCACGTCACGGGGCTCCGACAGGCCGGCCGTGTGACCTCTACCCTCTGCCGGTCCGAGCCGCGCGGCTGTGAAATGGCCAATTACTGCAGCACCTACTGACAGTAATAGGCTCATGAGCAAATTACCACAGCGGGATGCGGGGGGCATGTCAGGGATGGGGGGGCGGGACCCAAATCTAGTTTAAAATTAAAACAGCTGCTCCCCGGCATGCCCTGCTGTCCCCATTGGGCGACTAAGACTGGGGGAGCCAGGTACCTCTCCTTTAAGCAGGAACACCGCCTCGTATTGACTTAAACTTTATGGCCCGTGACACCGTCGTGTTATAAAGCGGCTAACTTGCAGGGATAAATCCTCATCTTTAAAGGCCATTAAACGGATAGTGGAAACAGCCCTGGTCGTAGATTCTGCAAAAGGCATTAAATACTTGTTCTTTGCCAGGAATGGAAGGACTCTCGTGGAATGGATCGCCGCGCCGGCCCCCATTATCGATTGACGGAACAATTTGTCTTGATGAAGGGCAGTGAAGAATTCCAATCTGCTTCTCAGAGATCACATTATCAAAAGTAACACATGGCCACATGCGACTGTAAACACGGAAGGCAACGGCTGGACCCGGCCGGATCCTTTTCCTTAACATACGGTGTGCTTTGGCCACTCGGCAGCGTGGTGCCGCTCGGCGACGGGGCGAACTCTTCCTGCCAGCCTGAGTTTTTACGCTGCAGCCCGGCCGGGGTCACGGAACCCCGCGGGGGCGTCTTTTTCAACCGCTGTCCAGCTTTCAAACGAAAAAGAGTCGCGTTGTCAGGCTGACCGAGGAGGAGCGTCGACGGGACTTTGCAGCTCGATGAGGATTTTGCAGTCGTTGTGAGGAAGAAGCTTTTCCAGGTGTTTTCCAGGTGTTCAGCCACCCCTTCGGTCAGTGTCCACAGCTTATTGTTCACACGCATCTGGCCAGTTTTCTGCTGAGGTTCCCCGGCTTCCTCACGAGGACTCGTGGGATATATATGTCCTGCGTGCAGCAGTAGCTATTTTCTCAATTATCCCTGAAGAAAAATTCAGATTTTTTAAAACTATAAAAATAAAAACTCGTGAGAGAAGAAGTTCCCGTTTGGACGGCGATACTCAGGTATTAGGTCTGAAGAGATGTCGCAGAGAAAACGGGCACAGAGACAGTTGGCACACCGAGGGATTGCTGCGTATGAAGATTCCTCCCGTCGATCCCGCTTCTTCACCCCGTTTCCAGCTAAAGACACTGAAAAACGAGAACAGCAGCTGATCAAAATGTCAGCCAGAAGAGATGGTTCCCCCGATATTCCTAATGTGACATTTATGCTCAGCTATTGTCCGCTTTAAAAGTGCGTTGGCGTAACCCTCTCAGTAAAGGTTGCATCGGAAAGATGAACTGCATTAGTGGATAAATAAGTGAACCGGCCATTTTTCCCCTTGACAGAAGATGTCGACTTGGGAGAAGCCGTTGATACAAACGGCCGGTTGCAGCAAATACAAACACTATGGTTCAGCCGGATGTCATGGGGATTCTCCGGCATCTCCCCATCTGCCGGCTTCTACCTCAGAACATGCGGTGTCACCTGTTTAACGTGAAAAGAGGATTTCTCTCCACGCAGGTGAGAATTACAGCCAGAATAATAACCTCTCTCTTCACAGCACTGCTTATTACAGCCAGTTCCTCTCTGGGGGGCAGAGAAGTTCAGCACTTTAGGTCATTAGCTTGGACCTTCTCTGCTCCCATCACCTTACTGTCTTAAAGCCAGGGAGATACTTTAATCATCTCTGTTTAGCTTGAAGACCTTTTCTGTAGAGCTGTTTATGACTCCTTACTCCACCGTTATCGATCTGCTCAGGGTTCTGCCTGGTGTGATGGACCGAAACTGAGAGATGTTCTCCAACCCCTCCTTGACCCCCTTAAACCTCTCCCTCAAACACAAGCCTGCTTTTGTCACGGACTCGAGAGACACGGCAGGAGTCAGCGTACGTCTCCGGGGATTTTCGTTGTGCTCGGCAGCGATGTTCTTATTCCTGACACAACAGCAAAGGGGAAAGTTGCTGTTCACACGCATTGGGAACTACCTGCTCCAGAGATGATGGATCCGTCACTTGTGATCTGCGAGAAAACCAGTCGCAGACGCTGAGGGAAGCAGTGCCCTGTAGAAGCTGGATCCCAGGAAACGGCCGGTCGGTCGGTCGACTATTTGCACGTCTTCACACTTTGCCAAAACGCAGCTGAAAGGAAATCCTGCCCTGGTTCTCCACGCCGCAGACGGAGGACCTTTGCTAGGAGTTCACGTGAACGTCGTGCCTCTGCATTGCCTTCAATTTGGCTGCAGCGAAATTCGGTCTTGTCTGTTTAGCCAAAACTGGCTGTAGAGACAGCGAGCATCACGAGAGGGGCTTTCTGACAGATCTCGTACGATGGAACGGAACCAGCCTGGCAGAATAACGCCGGTGGCGTCGCTCCCTTCAGGTGCATTTTTACAAAGCGTTTTGCGGCAAAAAAAAACAAAAAAAATTGTTAAAAGAACTAGCGAATTGCGCTAATGTAGCTGTGGATGTGGAAAGTTTCTCTGAATATAAAAAACAGTAGACAAAGTAGCACGTAAAGTAGCACGTGGTACAATCTGGCTCCGTACCGCGGTAAAAGAAGCCAAAGAAAGACGATTCGGTGAGTAAAACACTGCGACTGAAAGTCCTCTTTTACCCTGAGGACCATGTTCAGCGCAGGCAGACCTGCCACTCGATACGTCACTTGTCCTTTCGGAGTCACCGGACTCGGCGCTGGCGTCACACGCAGGCTATTGATTTTTTCTGCCTCCTGCAAAACAAATCCGGAGACGGATGGTTTTTTCCGCTCAGTTTCGCAGTTTTGGACGAAGGAATGATGGATGTGATACAGCGGTGGCTTCTGCGCTCCGAGTATCAATCACATTTTCGCTCAGCGTCCTGCTCGGCTGCGGGCTGTTGCCGGTGCAGGACACGTCGGGCCACACACACACACACACGCACACTCACACACTCACACACACACTCACACACTCACACACACACACTCACACACACACACACGCACACACACACACAGCGTTTCCACAGGAGTAATGAGGTGGAAGTGCTGCTAATGAGCGACTGTCCCTTTGCGCGGTTCAGCAGACTGTATGGACTGTGAGAGGAGATGTTTCATTAGCTAATTCAGCTTTACTGCAGCCATGCAGGGCCACCTTGTGCCGGGAAGCTGTTGCTAGTGGACTCGACAGGGCGGCATTAGACACAATTACAGCCCATCTGATGGAAACACACTGCCGTGTTTTACTGCTTCGCGTCCCGAACGCTTCTCCGGAAAGCTGGTGCTCTACACGCGGAGCCGTCGGGACGCCTGCCACACAGAGGGCGCAGGAATATTTGTTCACCAAGGGTTTGTTGGACTGGGATCAGTCATAGTGACACGTTTTGTGCCTCAGCGCGGCGAGAAAAACGATAAACTTAGATTAACGGTTTGATTTACGCCGCGAACGTTTTAAAACGATTCCGTCCGACCTTCTAAAAACCAGCCTGTGCGACACGCTGGGAGCGTGACGGCAGAATGGATTCTGGATGCACATTTGTTCTTTTGCGCTCGGTTTTACAAGCTGCGGCACGGAATGTCTGCAAATAGCTGAGCCCATCGCAGCCGCGAATGAAACGGCGGCGTTTTGTACAGCCTCTGCTTTCTTCTGCAGGAAGGTCCTGGATGGAGGGACAGATCTCCAGCAGGGAGGAAGATACAGATGGCAGAAGGTGTAGGATACAGTACGTGCTTCTTACTGGCTGGCGGTCCGGGCCCCCGGGGAACTTTCTCTGAACATCGAACGCGTCACAAAGACGCATCGGGCCTCCACTCTGCTTTCTGTGTTCTGCCCTCTAATGTGTTCACCTGCAACACATGAAATACACAGCGGATCACAGTGGCTCTCCTCTGCCTTCATCTCGACCGTCAGGCACCTCCGTCACGGCGGCCTTTCTTCACCCAGCAGGGATAGGACGCAAATTCAGGCCTTTGCCTTTTCACGGCTCTTTTATGCCACACGAAGGTATTTTCCCTCGTGGCGCGTAAAGGCCGCGGGGGGCAGGACGTCAGTGCATTAATGGCCTAAGAAGAAGAAGAAGGTTTGGGATTGTAGACGTGGCTGTTCCCACCCTCAGTAAACAACTTGTATCTGTGTGTCTGCTGCACGACGTTGATCTAAAACGCAGTTTTGTAACAGTGAAGATTTACTGGCGGCAACTGAAACGCAGCTCATTTGAGACGTTTATCCCGTTGCATTTTTCATCAAAAGGAAACTCGCCGTTTCGGCGGCTGTTTGCTAAGTTTCTCATTCAACAGAATATTACAAAAAGAACTTAAAAAGAATCGCACAGTTTTTCCTCATTACTGCTAATACCAACAAAGCCGTTTTCACAGTTCCAGGAAGTCACGCGACATGACTGACAGCACCTTTCTGGACCATTCCGTGTATTACATGCCTTCAGCTTCTATTTTCCACTTTTCAGCACCGTCTTCAAAAACGTTGCTGCCGATCTGAGATTTAAACTTAAGCGTCTGTTCCTCGCAGGGTCTTTCTGGCACGTGTGAGTTTTCACGAAGGGGGAAGAAACTGCAGAAAGTGACGCACAACTGGACGTGTGTGAATGAGCCCTGAGCAACAAACCACAGCGACGCAGAAACACGATTATCAACGTGCATCTTGTCTGATGCCACCGTTCAGATGCGTCACTCCGGCAGCTGATGGCGGAAGTGAGACTCCGGTGCAAAAACACGCCACCGCACACGGCGCCGGAAACACGTGTGTAGAGATCAGCAGCGCGAGAGAGAGGTTTGCGGCGACCGAGTCAGTTCACTGGGGCCAAAGCTGAGAACCAAGCAGCCTTTTTGGACAAGGTGAAGATCCACCCGAGTCTGAGCTCAGTCCTGCTGGCGGGAGATGAATCAGGCGGACCCTCTGAACGTTGTAGAGGACAAGAGTAAATGATGTAAATAAAAGTGTATGATGAGAATTACAGCGAAAACCCGTCTCTCTCGTAACAGGTGTGTTGTTCCTACTCCCTAGAATATTAAAAAGAAAAAAAACCAGGTCATGATGCACAGTAGAAGTCTGAGCGCTTGGTCTATAGCTGTAGAGATCAGTCTGTCGTCTGAGATGTTTGACGTGTTTCATTTGGGACGACGTGATGCCGAGACGACCGGAATGGTGGCAAAATGACCAAGAAAGTGTTTGGCGCAGTTCTGGGATGAATGAACCAGCGTTTTAAGTGATAAGAATGTTGTGAGATTTATATGGAACTGTTTCCGCCAGCGAGTAGCAACGACGAACATATTAGTCATAAGGCATTTGCTGCATTTGTACATCAAAACCTGTCCAGACTCTGCGACGTGAAAAAGGCGTGGAGATGTTGCTGAAGGAGACACAGCGAGGTCCGGCGTCGAGTTGCGTGGAATAGCAGAACGTTGCAGAGAAGAAGAAGTGTGAAGTACGGCAGCCCTTGATGGCCTTGAACTGAGCCGCAGGAAGGACGTTCACTGTTCTTCGCTCTCGAGGAGATGCGATTTGATGTGGCTCACACCTGGCCCTCACTGTCAGGGGGTTCAGCTAATGGTCTTCTGAGGACTGCTGATGGGATTCCGGACTCCTGGACTGGACAGGGTTTGAGAGGTGAGAGGCGGTTATTCTTTCCTTCCGTTGTCTGCAGAGAAATCTTCCTTCATCGCATCCAAATGGCCCTCAAAGTTTGCTGCACTCACGCGACCAGACACAATATTACAGTCAAACCCGGGTAGTTTCACGCCGGTTCGGGTCGCTCCCCTTAGCCTCACCAGGAAATAACAAGGCTGACGTCCAGCTACTGTCACCGGATAAAGTCGTGGCTCAGTTATTATCAAGGTTGTGGAGGCTGGTGGGTTCGCGTCCCCGCTGGACGTCAGCCGGACTGACGTCGTGCGACACGTGATGTCGCTACGCCAACTGAAAGCGTGTGGGTCTGGACTCCACCGCCAGCGTAAACGTGAACACGCGGTGGTTCAGCCGTATCCCGGCAACCCGCACGATCCTGTGAAGAAGGCGACACGACCGGAACCGCCGCGCCAGCCTGACTCTGCTGCGCTATTGCTACGGTGCGATGCTTCCTACACTTTTAGGACGTTCCTGTTTTTGTCCGCTTATAGCCGGACACTTTGGACCAGTTGACATCCAGGTCTTCACGGTTTCCAAGAACCGAACTCGGAACCTCACGTTTAACCCGCTAGCTGCCTGCGTGGAGCCAAGCGGACGGGAGGTGTCGGCATCCGGTCCCGGGCCGGTCCTGCTCGGCCCTCAGTGAGCAGAGATGTGCAAACAGGGGCCCTGTGCTGATCACATTTCTCTCTCGATCAACACGCCCTGCATTTTAAAGGAGAAATTCAGTTTTCCTCCTGTTCTGAGTCCGTGGGCTGTTTTCTGTTAGGAGTTCCCTATGGATGTGACACTTTCTGCTCATTCGAAAGCTTTACCTGCTTTGGAAAAATCCCGATTCTTCTTCAACACGTAGCATGAAAAACAAACAAAAAAAAATCCGACGCACAGACGAAAAGACCCGTTTCTTTCTGCCGGTTGCGTCAGCGGCGGCCGAATTTGACGGCTCGGGAACAAACGGGCTTTTCCCCCCGTCTGTCCGGCGGAAGAGCGAGCCGCTCTGTTTACGGGGGTTGCGCCGCAATCTGTGCTCAACGAGTCCCGGCGAATAGCTCTTTGTCACAGGCGCCGTCAAACAGCACGGTTGCCACGACAACCCGCGCTTAGGTAACCCTTTTGGGAAAATACGCGCGGAAGGCAGCTCTCTGTTATCCGACATTCGGTAATTGTGTGTTCGCAGTAAGTAGCAAATCAATCGTTGTCCCACAAGATTTTTCTCCCCTTCTTGGCACAGCATACAACCCTGGCAGCAGGAGAGGAGGAGGAAGAAGAAGAAGACTTTATTATAGACACTTATTAACAGGCAGCGGAATCTGCGGTTGCAAAAAACACGATCGACATAATGACGGCTCCTTAGAACGACTAAATGACGACGACCTAGGAAGAAGGAACCAAGGTGAACCGATCAGATCGGCAGCTCCGAACTTAGGAACAAATACCCGAGGAGAAGCTATGCGAAAAAGGACTTCGCACACATTTTTAAGCAGTTGGAACAGGAGTTCCATCTGAATGTCTTCAGTCTGAACGAAAGACGCTTTTCCCTCAGGCTGGCGTCTGCGTCCCTGTTTGCTTAGCGACCGTGACGTGCATTTCCAGTGTTTGCAGAAGAATCACCTGGTTGCCAGTAGTTAGTGAGGCAGCTCCACTGACCCCCCCCGGGGTGTGTGGCCCCCCACCTGGTCCCACATCCCCGGTCAGGTTGTGAAGGAACAGACCAGTTAGGTCGACCCTGTGGTCTAACCTCCCCCCCCCCCAAAGCGAACCGCCTCCTGATGGTTTTTAAACGCAGTCCTGACACTGCGTGAAGCCCGGGGGCGTGTGACCCCCTGTAGTCGCTCGCCTGGCCGGTTCTGTCCTTCGATGCGGCGCTCGTTTCTCTGCCACCCCGCCGCCCACAATAAAGGTCCTTTCCTTCCGCGTTCAGAAGCGAACGAACGAGACAAACAAAAGCAAAACCAAACGAATGAATGGACCTCGATTTACATAACAAAATATTTAAGAGAAAATAGGAAAACCGTGAACAATGACAACAAACACAGAGGGAAATTTACACAAAAGTAATTGTGCCGAGAACCGTCGGCCGTTCTCTGAAACAGACTTATTTGAGAAGGACAGTCCCATCGAGACAAAGTTTAACTTGACTTTGCAACAGAGCCAAACAGCAAATAATGAGGGTTTCACCCTTCCTGCCGATACCGTCTGCATACGTGTGTAGAGCCCACTTCAAATTCCCCCTGCGTTTAGATATTTCGTATCTACGTCCATATCCTAAATTGCCAAACGGACACCAGTGCAGTCAGCCTAATCCGTCATATAAAATCTTTGTTTTGCCTCCTTATCAGGAAAGCAGAAAATAAGCTTTGTGCCCCCCGGGAATCGGCGTAATTCCCGGCTAATCTCTGAAAGAAGCAGTTGCTGGGAGCGGGCCTGGCCCCCGCAGTCCTGCTGGGCTGGGATTATGCCGAGGTGGAGATTCTCCAGCTTATCTTCAGGCCTGCGGATGACGTCCGCAGAGGGGACCGGGACCCGCGCTGCAGGGGGGCGCGTCCACCCGGATAGGTGGGCGGCTCGGCGACCGGCAGCTCACCTGTGAAACTGTGCTTTGCCAACACGGCAGAATTAGTGTTCGGAAGATGCTTGTAAACCTACTGCGGCGGAAGCTCGAGTTTCGATATTACATCATTGCGCCTCTGGTTGTGCTCATTCCACCTGTTTTGGGCAGTAAGCCGCTGCGCTGCAGCCAAACGCACGGAAGACCCGTTTTCTGAAAGGCAAACGGGAACTTATTTAAACATATTTAATATATATGGTCCTCGGGGCTGTAGCTGGAAGCCCGTTCGTAACTCGATCAGAGCCACGCAGTGGTGCGTAAGGGAGGCTGCTGGTCCCTCGCGTCTTTTTTAAAAATCTTTTATAAACTTGCAACATGACTAAAATCAATTTTGCGTCTAAATACTTTTCAATTCATGGTCTCCGCAGCCTCCAGTTCATCACGTTGGCCGGCAACTGCTGACTCGCATTGGTTTTCTGTAGCCTTTCTAGCGCCTGTGTCTGCGTGAGAAAACTAACTTAACTCCACTTAAGGGGCAGACGGGTTAAATGCTGCTGTTTGGCTGAGATGAAGAATTATTCTGAACGTTACAGCACAGCGTTGGCCAACTCTGCACTGCTGCGATTGTTGGGCCTCAAATCTCAAAATACCACATAAACTCAGTTGGTTAGATCCCCCTCCGTCTCTCTTTCTCTCTCTCTCTCACTGTCTCTCTGTCTCTCCCTCTTTTTCTGTCTCTCTCTCTGTCTCTCACTCTCTCTCTGTCTCTCCCTCTTTTTCTGTCTCTCTCTCCCTCCTCCTGTCGCTTTCCTTCTCTCTCTCTCACTGTCTCTCTGTCTCCTCCCCGTCTCTCTCTCTCCTGAGGGCAGATCATCCTAAAGGTCCGTTTCCTCCTGTCTGGGGAAACAAAACCATTTCCTGCAACCCGGGGTGTACTGACTGTACTGACTGTACTGACTGAGACTCTACTGACTGTGACTGTATTGACTGTATTGGCTGTACTGACTGTGACTGTATTGACTGTACTGACTGTACTGACTGTGACTGTATTGACTGTATTGGCTGTACTGACTGTACTGACTGTGACTGTATTGACTGTGACTGTATTGACTATACTGACTGTACTGACTGTACTGACTGTGACTGTACTGACTGTACTGACTGTATTGCCCGTGACTGTATTGACTGTACTGACTGTACTGACTGTGACTGTACTGACTGTATTGACTGTATTGCCCGTGACTGTATTGACTGTGACTGTATTGACTGTATTGACTGCACTGACTGTACTGACTGTGACTGTACTGACTGTGACTGTACTGACTGTATTGGCTGTACTGACTGAGACTGTATTGAGTGTATTGACTGTATTGCCTGTGACTGTATTGACTGTACTGACTGTACTGACTGTATTGCCTGTGACTGTATTGACTGTGACTGTATTGACTGTACTGACTGTGACTGTACTGACTGTACTGACTGTGACTGTATTGACTGTACTGACTGTATTGACTGTATTGACTGTGACTGTACTGACTGTATTGGCTGTACTGACTGTACTGACTGTATTGACTGTGACTGTACTGACTATATTGACTGTGACTGTATTGACTGTACTGACTGTACTGACTGTGACTGTACTGACTGTATTGGCTGTACTGACTGAGACTGTATTGAGTGTATTGACTGTATTGCCTGTGACTGTATTGACTGTACTGACTGTACTGACTGTATTGCCTGTGACTGTATTGACTGTGACTGTATTGACTGTACTGACTGTGACTGTACTGACTGTACTGACTGTGACTGTATTGACTGTACTGACTGTATTGACTGTATTGACTGTGACTGTACTCACTGTATTGGCTGTACTGACTGTACTGACTGTATTGACTGTGACTGTACTGACTATATTGACTGTGACTGTATTGACTGTACTGACTGTACTGACTGTGACTGTACTGACTGTACTGACTGCATTGACTGAGACACTACTGACTATATTGACTGTACTGACTGTACTGGCTGTACTGACTGTGACTGTATTGACTGTATTGGCTGTACTGACTGTATTGCCTGTGACTGTATTGACTGTACTGACTGTGACTGTATTGACTGTACTGACTGTACTGACTGTGACTGTATTGACTGTATTGGCTGTACTGACTGTACTGACTGTGACTGTATTGACTGTGACTGTATTGACTGTATTGACTATACTGACTGTACTGACTGTACTGACTGTGACTGTACTGACTGTACTGACTGTACTGACTGTATTGCCCGTGACTGTACTGACTGTACTGACTGTACTGACTGTACTGACTGTGACTGTACTGACTGTACTGACTGTACTGACTGTATTGCCCGTGACTGTACTGACTGTACTGACTGTACTGACTGTATTGGCTGTACTGACTGAGACTGTATTGAGTGTATTGACTGTATTGCCTGTGACTGTATTGGCTGTACTGACTGTACTGACTGTGACTGTATTGACTGTATTGACTGTGACTGTACTGACTGTATTGACTGTAGTGACTGCTGTTCTGATCCGACAGCAGGACTCAGAACAAAGGCCTGCGACGACCTGGTTGGATGTTCATTTTCATCTTCATTTTCATTGCCCCCCAGTCAGGGTGTCGCTGGGCTTTGCCAAAGGCGACTGTCACCGAGGCTGTAGGTGGGCAGTCCGACTGTTTGAACGCTGTGCTCTATTTGGCAGCTCGACACAGGTCCCGGTCCAGAAGAACTGACTGGTTCCGTTGTATTTTCAAGCTCAACCTTTTTCTTTTATATATATATATATTTCTTTCACTTGGTGCGGTTCTGCCGTGGTGCTGCCGCAGACTGATGTCTTTTCTAAGTACATTGTTATGACGTCTATAGTGGTGGAAGTGACCTTTGTCATTGCAATTTCATCACTGTTATTGGACACGGCGCGGATGAGATTTTAAGGGACTGAGGGGCGGCTCGGGTTAGAGTCTCCAACTCTTTATGACAATCGCGGGGGGTGAATCCTGGTTCACCAGATACGGAGGGAGGGGTTGGTTCCAGGAGCAGGGGTCGGGGCGATTTGTCACGTATACTGCCTTTGTTAGGATCTCCGTGGAGTTCATTTGTTTGGGGAATCAAAGCGTGAGCAGGACTCCTCCCCAAAGATGTGGGATTATGGAATTAAAAAGGGGATGTTATCAAACAGGCTAATTGTGGAGATGCTGCTGATCGAGAGAGAGGGGATTCTGAGCGGGTTGGGGTTTCTTTCTGGCTTGTACAACTGACTGGTTAAGGACATTAGAGATACTGTCAGTCTGCCATAAGTTCTCTAACAGGAGGAATTGCAGTTATGGCTCAGTTGCATCATGTAAGCAACTGAAACGGGTAGAGCTATGGGACTAGAGGACATTTCTGGCACGGGTCTTCAGCTGTGAATGATGAAATGAGATTAGTTAACAAGCAAAGACGTGTGAGATACAACCTTAAAACCTGATTAGCTTTTCATTTCCAAGATCTATTTTGCCATCGTTCCCACAGTCGCCGTCTCACACGGCGGGAATTCGTGTCGTGCAAACTCTGAGAAGGTGCCTTGCTCGGTTTAGCAGTTGAGGTTGATGGAGGATGAAAAGGTGCCGTCCGACTGCCCGAGAGAACATTCTTCCAGCTGGGCCCACCCAGGAGACCGAGGTGGAAAAGTCCTCGGCAGCACGTCTTCCTTCCTGCCATTTCACGCAAGAGATGCCAGATCAAGGGCTTTCCTGAAGCCGCAGCCCAAAGCCTGTCGACTTTCACTGTCGACGACCGAGTCTCCATTCGAACCCAGGTAGGAGGTGTGGAGGTCTTGCTGCATCTGGACCTTGGGGCATTAATCCTTTTAAGTACTCATATGCTGAGAGAACAGCTGGTACTGGCTTCCTGCATTGAGCTGGTGGAGTTCAATGGGAAAGAGGACTCCCCCCCACCCCCACCCCCAGCGGAGGGGTGAGGTCAGCACAGAGGTGTCCTGATCATCCCACAGACAGCTGGCAAAGAAACCCAACACCTGCCATTGACTCCTGAGAGTAGCCCTCTAATGTGTGGCTTCAGCTGCCCCGCTGTCTCCTCGAGGTAACAGTAGCCAGAGGCTCACGGTGCCCACTTGGCTCACCGTTACGCTGCTCCGATGTTCAAAATAGAAGCGCCGGCTCTCCTGCGACATGTTGAGTGAAGTACAGTAGACGAGCAGGTCTGGGAGTCCACCTGGAGGGACTCGCAGCAGTATCACTGGCATTTGTCTGTAGCTTAGTGCAAATCTCATATGAGGTCAGTATTCACGGCTGCCTGGATTTTAATATGCTTTTCTGTTTGTATTGGCAGTGCGATCCTCCAACAGGTCCCTGGAAGAGCGGATTTATTAAAGAGGAGCTGTGAGGGGAGAGGAGCGCAGATGTATTTGGCTGTTAAACAGGCCACTTGTCACGATCACGGGCCGGCAGAACGTCTGATGCAGAAAGGCGTCCTGCACTCGCTTTTACCCGAGCGACGCTAGTGGGTTAATGTATCTGACAGGCCGGGGTCCCAGCCACCGTTTCCCAGACAGCCCCAGGCCTCCGGCACAGTGGGACCAGCCCCCCCCCCCCCCCACATACACAAAACACGGATGAGCCACCGCCTCCCCTTCTCTTCTCCTGGACTTCCTCAGCACGCGAGCCTTGCAGCAGGAGAGGCCGCCAGTGGAGCCAGGTTCCCGAAGCAAAACGCCGCCTTGCCTGCCCCCTGTGTCTCCCCAGCGCACACCTGGGAAAGCTGAGGATGGTGCACCACGTTGCACAGCTCACCTTTTCCACATTCGCTCCTTCAAACTGCCAACTCATTTTTCTTTGAAACGACGAGTTGACAAAACACCGCGGACCTGCGCAGTGGCAAAACATGTTCGCACGACATCCATTCCACGTTTTAACAGCAAACTTCCAGTCCCACTTTGGAGGTGGAGCTCCTTCAGCTGAAGAACGCTGCCGCAGACCTGCACAGCACACAGAGGAGGCGACGGACCGAAACGCTCGGGTTTTTCAAAAACCTTCTTTAAATCTCAGTACTGCGTCACGTGCTGCATTTCCTCACATAAAATGTTCATCTGATCGTCTTTGGTGAACACAGGAGGGCTGCAGGGCTGGGACATTAATAAGCTGTAAGAAACCTGAGCTGAAAAGCAGTGACCGGTACTGAAGATGTAAATACTGACTGTCTTACTATATCCCCGCCGTGATGAATAACTGACAGGCTTTAATATCTCCTCCCGCCCTGCAGAGCTTCGCCTCTGGGACGCCTCCCCCGTCAGACACCCATGTGTTTGTTGTCTTTACAAAAAGCTGCCAACGTTCCACCTAAAACCTCTCGTCGCCCCACAGGCCCATATTTTCAGGCCTCGAATGCCCTAATGCACATCCACAAACGTCCAAGAACAAGTTGTCCCACGTCGATTAGAAAAAATTCCTCCCACGAACAACTGATGTTTCTGCGCTGTGTGGGCTGTCCAGCATCGGACTGCTGCACGTGCTCCTATTCGCTGGTGTTATTCTTTAAAAGGACGCGGCGAAACTCACAGTTTCCTCGGGTGGACTTTTCAGCTGCCTGCCTGAGGCCAAATAACTGCTGGAACCGAATAGTGACGCGCGGATCCTCCTCTGCGCTCGGTATCTCTCCGCTGCTCTCTCTTTCCTCCCCTTCTCTGGCTTCATAACCTGATGCGAATAAGCACCCAAAAGCCTTCTGTTCCATCAGGTGCGGGGATAACGTATTACGCTCCACAGCGGAAAGGAATCGGACGTATTCCGGCACAGTGTCGTAGTCGTACACGTGCCCCGATGTTGGACTTCTGAGAAGCCAGATTCTGGTGGTAATGAACGTTCTTACATGCAGAAATCAAACAGTTTGTCTCCCACGGCTCCTGGTAATGAAGGCCGACACTCACATCTCATCTGTAAACCGAGGTGTCGGATGCAAGCAACAGTCCATTCATTGTTTACAATGCCAGTCGTGTGCTGCGAATTCTTAATGGTACATTGTCACGGACGGGATGTTAGGGCGCTTTTAAATGATTCATTCTTTAATCCCATCCGGTCTTCTAACGTCCAAAATAAACACTGCTGGAAAGGTGCAGTTAACTGAAAGTGGTCCATGGTGTAGATGGGGGGAGCAGATCCAGACAACGTTGGGTTATTAAGAACGTCGGAATGTCAACGGTGAGGCATTAATGGGCCGATTCTGGTTAATGTTCCTCTCTGGGCTCCGCTTGCTTCGTACTGGGGGGTCCGAAGCTTAACCGCGGTTCTGTGGGTCGAGTGCGTGGAAGGTTCGCTCCTTCGTTTGCCGGCGACGCCCGCCTAGAACGCAACTCTTCTTACACTCGCAAGCTGGGACCCCCTTTAAACCGGCTCACGCAGATGCTGCTGTGCAAAAAGTTGCCTTTTGGCTTCAGCCAAAACCCAGGAGTTCAATTTGACATAGATGTTCACATGTGGCTCCCAGCCTCCAGCCATGCCTCGGGTAGCAGCGCTCAGTCACACCCCACAGGTCGCGTCATTGCTGAAGCGTGGTTTATTCATTGGAAGTTTCCTCCAAAGTCATCCTTGTGGAACTCTTTGATGGGAAATTGATACTTCAGCAAATACCGCTTCGAGGAGCAACTATTGCCTGGCAACTGAAAAGCGGAGCTCTGGGGTTCAGGATATTATCCGTAATGATGCAATTCCAGGTTAGTGCCACAGTGGACAAACCTCCCTCCGGACTGCCTGAGTAAAACCGAGCCCCAGAAAATGGGATTACTGGACCCCTGGGAGATGCTGCCCGCCAGCTGACGACTGCTCATCGGCTCCTTACTCAGCTCAGCCGCGGTGGGGTGAGGAGAGGCCAGTTCGTCCACAATTAACGCTTTTTAGTGCAGCGTCCCATTTTGTAAAAGGACCCCGTGTTTGGAGTCTTGCTGTTGTGCCTGCGTGAGACAAACCGGTATCCCTTCATTCTCCGACGTCCCGTATTTATGCCGCCCATTTGTTTTGCCCGCACAGTTTTTTGGGCAGGTGCAGCATCTGCTGAGTTTACAGCCGTTTTTAAAGTCGCCTTTGTCCTCGGAACCTTCCCCGAGGTCGTTCTCACCTCATTTTTTGTTACTGCCAAAACATCACCAGACTATTGTCCTTTTTTATCGTGTATTCCATTTATTACCGCTGGAATTTATACAGCGAGGGCTACGTTTGCGGAGCGCCGTGCTCCAGGATATTATACACGATGCTGACTGATTTAAGCCACTCTTTTGGACATGCTGGATCACACAGGGGTGAAGCAAATAGAAGCAACACACACCCGACTTATACAAGGCTCCCTAGGGTCTCACGGTGAACGGGTCCTATTGATGACACAGCTGATTATGGGTCCCATTCCTCTCTGATTATGTGTGAAAAAATGGAAACACTGAAAATAATTTCATTTAGCGGCCCACCTACACTTTACCTGTACAATTCATGAAAAGACCTGGGTTGTCTTTTTTTCAGCTACATTTTCTACCTGTGCATCAGAACATCCTCTGCTTGTACATCACCAGCAGGCAGTATTAACCCAGTTTTTTTTTTTTCCCCCAGATCACAGAAACATTACCCTGCTGAGTTGTTGCTCTCTGCCGCCTGCTGCTACACAAAGGACCACGTTGTCTCTGTGTGTGGCAGCTCCTTAATGAAGCAGGGCTAGGCTGTGATGGGGCTTCGCTGGCCCAGTCCCCGCCTTCCTGCCCGCCCACCACACTCCTCGCACCAATCGTCAGCGAGCCCCCTCTCCTTGTTATTCATGAGCTGGAATCCGCGTGTAATTGTGTGTGAGGAGGGCTGCCACAAGCGTGGAAAGAGAGCGAGACAGAGAGAGAAGAGAAGTGCCAGCTTCCATTGCTAAATCCTGTACACACACACACACACACACACACACACACACACACACAAGCGCGCGCGCGACGTGGGCACGCACGCATATAGACTTGCGACGGGAACGTTGGACCAAGTGGCACGTGTGTGCTTGTGTGGAGGAGATCCTGCTCAGGAGAGCCCTGATGCGAAGCGGCATTCTGGCCCGGGTGGTGATTCCCCATCTTCTCCGCGGCCTGAGCGCTGTGGGGGAACTGGGAGGCTGCGCAGGTCTCCCTCAACATCTCCCCACACGTCACTCTGCACACCACAATGGGCTGTAACCTGTGCAGCCTGCAGAAGAGAGAGGAACACTACAAGCTGCTGTACGAGATTGCGCAGGTGAGATGCTCGGTCCTCTGTTGATCTTCCTGGCTGTGTGGCACCGGGGCTCAGTGCTTGATCTTCACGATCACCTGGTGCAGGTTAGTGGGGGTGGGCGGTCGTGGTGTCTGGCGTGCCTGCTTACCTGGCCAGATGTCCAAGATGTTTTTACATAAAGCAATTGCTGAACTGCTTTGTGTCACTTGTGACTTTGATGACGAACGCTCTGTACCTGGCTGGAGGTGACGCCACCCACCGGAGCCAGCAGATCCACGGTCCATGTTCACCTCCTGTCTTGTTAGGGTTCTGACAGCAGATGTGACTGAGCTCACAGCTGTGGGATGTTGCTGGGAAATGACTATCACAGCCATAACTGAGCAGATCAAGTCTGCAGGTTTTATCATGTTTGGCGTTTGCCTGCAGTTATGTGATGATGAAGTGATGAAGTGATGCTTTTGTTTCTCTGAGGGTTCAATACCGTAGTAAATCCACGAGTGTCTGTATGTATCGCACAGTCTTGAAACGTAAATCACCAAACTTTGTCACTTGTAGTACCAGGGACTTTTGGAGGTTGGCGACACTGCTCCTGTGACCACGGTTAGGGATGGTGGTACCTCTGTGTGTGTGTGCGTGTGTGTGTGTGTCCGAGGGTCACGGTTGTCTCTTGTGGGCGTCTCTGCCGGTGTCTTCACATACTTTAGGAACCAGCAAGTGCCGCGTTACTAAATCAGAGGTTCCCCCCCGACCCAGCACGGCCCCCGGCCCCCCGGCACAGGGTCCGTTCTCGCACCTGGCGCCGGCTGCTCTGAGGGGGGCTCATCCGGATGTCGCTCACTCTCGCTCGATTAATGCCCCACTTCCCAGTCCCCGGCCCCCAAAACTGTGCTAATGAACATTTTCACGGTGATGTGATCACAGCCTCATTAGACGTTTTATAAAACGATTCTCCGCATTAATTAGGCATCGAACTCCTGCTTCGCCGCCACTCAGGAACGGCGACATTAACACTGTTAATTGCTGTCAGCGTGACTTAAAGTAGGACGTCGTCAAAGGAATCGGGTTCGAAGGCTTTTCCCCCACTGAGCCCGGATCCGGGGATCCGTCTGCGAGCCACGGTGTCGGTTTTTCCTCGGCTCCGGCGCTCGGCAAACGTCCTCCGCTTTGCCGTTAGGGGGCGGTAGTCTGCGGGTGACAGGGGCCCGGGGGCTTCGACACAACCGTCGTCCCTCACGTCACAGTTACTGAAAATGAACCCCCCCCCGCTAACGACCGACAGCCCCCCCATCCGGCCCCCCGGCAGCCGTGCAGCCGGCGTCCGGACTGGGCCGCTGCAGCGCGGAGATGTCTACGTGCAAGGGGTGGTGAGGGGAGTCGAACCCGGGGGACAGACAGGTGCAGTAGAGCACTTGCTGAGACTGGTTCTCTCTCTCTGTCTCTCTCTCCATCTCTGTATGTCTCTCTCTTTTTCTGTCTTTCTCTCTGTCTGTCTCTCTCTCCCTCTGTCTCTCTTTGTCTCTCTGTCTCTCCCTCTGTCTCTCTCTGTCTCTCTGTCTCTCTCTGTCTCTCTGTCTCTCCCTCTGTCTCTCTGTCTCTCTCTGTCTCTCTCTCCATCTCTGTAGGTCTCTCTCTTTCTCTGTCTCCCTCTCCCTCTGTCTCTCTTTGTCTCTCTGTCTCTCCCTCTGTCTCTCTCTGTCTCTCTCTCCATCTCTGTATGTCTCTCTCTTTTTCTGTCTTTCTCTCTGTCTGTCTCTCTCTCCCTCTGTCTTTCTCTCTGTTCTTTGTCTCTTTCCCTCTGTCTCTGTCTCTCTCGTCTCTCTTGCTTTCTCTGTCTCTCTTTGTCTCTGTGTCTCTCTTTCTCTCTCTCTCTTTCACTACGCCCCACTTACACCCTTTCTCCGTTCCTTCTCTGATCAGTAATTTCCTTACAGTTAGATGCCCTTTGACTCACTTAAACGTGAAGAGGAGTCAAGAGGGTTCGAGAGTCACAGCGTGGCAGCAGTGGCCCCGTCCCTGCGGGGGGTGTAGGAGGGGGGTTGAGGGTGTGATCTGGTGGCAGCTGGCTGTCCTCTCAGGCCTTCAAACAATCCTGACACTATTTCTCCCTCTCTGACAGCCCCTCCTCCGAACCCGTAACCCTGTGAGACTTGCAGCTCCGGTGTTATTGTTTATTGTCACCGTGGCAGCTATTCACTGTCGACATTTCGACACCGTCTGTCAGGAGCCCCGTGAAGCTCCTCCGAGTGCCTCGCTTTTCTTATTTACTGCCAGTCCTCGGAGAGAGAGGAGCTTCTTTGCTCTTTTTTGACCTTCTTCCAGCAATTCCAAAGGCCGTCTTTGTTCTCGTCCCGTTTCCGGTGTCCACCTGTCGGCCCCGGAGGAGGAGGAACCGCTGTCGTTTACCTACCCGAACCCCGGTCCCGAGTGCCGCGCTGAACGTAGAGAGATGGGAAACACACTTGTGGCAGTCAGTAAGATCCGACGACTCGGTGAACTTTTGCTCGGCGTGCCCATCCAGTATGTGAAGTGAATAACACGAGCGGAGACACCACTGACCGACGGGACGTCGCGCGCGTGAACAGGGATGGGGGGGGGGTAAATGCAAATTACGCCTCCGAGATCCAGTGCGGTCAAAATACGCGGTCGACCGGTCACTGCAGGGAGGCCGGACTGAGATGACCGAACAAAAGGACAGCGGCTGTTCAGAGAGGGATTCTGTTCATTCTCTCCCCGAACTTGAAGGCTGCAGCAGCCCTGGGCTCTGCTAACCGCTAATGTGGTCAGTAGCCTTTCTGCACAGGAACTGTGACACACTGTGACACGCTGAACGTCACACTGTGGCCAAACACACCACACTGGCATAGACTGCAGGCAAGACTCTGCAAAACGTTAAACCCAAGTAACTTTAGTCACTGTTCAAACCTTTGTATATCTGTGGATAAAAATGAATAAATGAAAACTGAATTTCTGAGTAACAAACATTTTGCTGACAAACTTTCTCTGAGATGTACTTAACTTTCAGCGTTTTTTTTCTCCAGCGAAAGACGCGTGGCGTCCAATTCGGTCCCGTGGCAAAGCGCCTCCCTCTGTGCTGGCAGCTAACTGTCATAATTCTCTCGCAAGACCTGCCTGAAGCTTAAGAGCAGAGAAAGTGGAAAAGAAGTGAACGGAATGTGAAGAAGCTGTAGATGATCCTGTGGTTTCTGCATCTACCGGTTGTGAGCCGTCAGCAAAGAGCCGCACCTCCGTGTAAAATATTCGGATCTAAAGCGACTCACAACTTGAGCTGTTTCACAGTTTCTCGTCATTAAGCTTTCGCTTCTTATTAATCTGCTCATTTTGGGTATTTGTGTGACGTGAGGGGTAACAGAAGCGATCGTGGAGCCGCACATCAGCGCCGACACTCTAAACGGGGCTTAGTCGTCTTCAGCAGGTCACGAATCCTCCTGCCAGAGGACTCAGAAAGCGCCAACGTGTGCACAAGTGAATCCGGCTTTGCCAGGCGCGGAGACCGAGAGGGACAGAGGACCATCTGCTCCGGCGCCCCGTTCTTGTCTGAAAAGCCCTGCTGTTGCCTCCCACACTGCGGGAGTCGTCTGGGTTGCTGACATTCACGTTAAATTTATTCATTTAGCAGACGCTTTTCTCCAAAGTGACGTACAGACACAGGACCACAGTCGCTTAGTCCGGAACGTCTGTTTCTGTCGGCACGTGCGCAGGAGTGTCGGCCCAAAAACGGATGCCGAACCCCCGTCTGCTCCGTGTTAAGTTCCACTCGAGAACTTTTTGAGCAACAGCCCAGCTCTCCGTCCCAATTCCGTGGGTAAGTCAGGGACGAGCTATAATGCAGATAGAATTGCTCGCTCATTTCTCGTGCGTCAGCTTACGGGACTTTTTCTCATTTGATTATTTCAGCTGTGCTCCGATCTTGTCATTCTGCTAAGTTTTATTACAGCATCTCTGGGAAAATCTTGTTCGCAGCAAGCGGAGCGTGAGCGATGACAGACGGGCACGTTCGAGAGGCCTGAGAGTTTGGGAAATAAATAGGTTTCCAGATTGCAAGATAGGCCAATGGGGCACAGAGCCGCCAATGAAAGAATTATGGGCAGATTTGTATTCCGAAGCACTGCCGCTCTGACTTACGCTTCGGCAAACACGGACATTATTTTACACAGTTACAGTGGTCGACACTCCGCTTTCTGCACTTCTGAAATATCGAAAGGCTCTTATTGTATCTCAGATGTATATACAAATGGAGCCATTTAGAACGAAATTTCATTTACTGCCATGTTTGTGTGCATCGAAAATTCTGGCATTAAAATTCTGAAGGTTATTCCAAGGCTGAAGAATAACAAGTAACGTAGGTCTTGCTCTGGCATGTGAGGTGCAGAATTTTCATCGCACCTGGGCTTTGCTGGAGAGAGTAGTAGGAAGCGGAGGCAGTGGGAGGCAGTGGGAGGCGGTGACCATTTGTCCAACACCGAGATGGTGCCATATGGGGCCAGATGCCCAGTCTCGATGCTACTGTTGGAGCGGAGGGAGCAGGACGTGAGGAGCGGTGCGCGGGCAAACGTACCGATATAGAGAAGACCGTGGATGGTTTGTTGCGAATTTAGTGCCAGCCTGCTTACGCGTGAGGACTGTGTGTGTGTGTGTGTGTGTCTGCAGGAGGGAAAACTACGAGACCACGCTACTGAACCCCAAGTGACCCACCCTGGTGACCTCCACCTGGGTTGGCTTGACCGTTGGCAACAAATCCACCATCTATCTCCTGGTCCCATTTTGTTTTGGTGAACGATGTTCTTCGCTCATTAAAACTGATAGGGAACAGAAGGGTTGGGGGAGGGAAAATGGCTCCCCTGATTGATCTTGTGTCCAGTAGGAAGATAACCATGAAATATAATACAGGCTTCAGCGCCATTTCGACATCAGCATGACAGCACATTAACTGGGTCTGTCAGGGCTCTGTCTTCGCAGAGGGCTCCGTTATGAAGGCTCCACTCAAACAGTGATCAGTTCTCTGTCGGTTTTAACAAAGGCCCAGTCCCACGGGCACCTCACGCTCCACTGGGGAAAATAAGTGCATCATGATGCCAATGGCTGACAGAGGGGGTTTGGATGGGGACGCCAGGCAAGCTGTGATGTAGTTTTTTCATCTGACCTTTTCGCCACCAGCATCCTGGGCCTAAGAAGGTCATCTAACCTTTAAAACCGCTGTTATATATACTGTCTGAAGGCCAAGGTTGGTTAAGAACTTGTTTGAGCAAGACGGTTTCATCAGGAGTCCACGAGGAGATCAGATGGATCAATGGAAGTGTGACTGGGTGACATACAGTGTAAAAAGAACCTTTGTTTTGTTTTTTTGTTGACGGGGGGAACCGTGACATTCCTGTTCTGCCCACAGCGGCTACACAGGGTGTGTTTCGAGAGGCACTCGGCTGAACCTGAGTCAGAAGCACTCTGCCTGTTATTCTCTCTAAGAATGTATTTTTTATCCAAATGGCTTGACGTTGTATGCAATGTGTCCAAACCCAAATGAAGATCTGTTTGCAACAAGCTGTTTCATGGCACCTGGACCTTTAGCAGATTTAGAAAAGCGGGCACAACCCCAGTCTAACCACCTCAGGCAAGATGAGCTTCTGGGCACTTTTTGGATGCTTTTGGAACAAAGTGACTCAAAGCCAACTTCGACAGGTAGCTGCAGAGCCGAGCTGCCGCAGTCGCTGCGCCTCCAAAGAGGTCGTGACTGTTTGGTCAAAGTGGAGCCACAAGAGCGACAGCTGTTATCCGCCGCGTGAAAACACTCTGGTGCCCAAAAGCCCGAGCGCGAGTGTGTGACCTGGTCCGGTCCCCGCGGAGACCTTGGTGTTGAACAGCGAACATGACCTGAGTCAGTAAAAACTTCTTCATCATCTGAGAAAGGTAATAGTCACTCATCTTCTGCCTGAAAGGGGTCATTTGTTGCACGAAGCCACCTCATTTGGAGAATTCGCATTACTGGGGATTTCTCTCCCGCTCCTTCTCACGTGTGAAATGTAATCCATGGGAATACCGCTGCAGTATGAAGCTGACAGAGCAGATCTGCGACAGCTGAGGGTTTCGATGACTTCCTGTGCAGCCGGTGGGTGAAAACACCTCACACACGTTTTGGAAATACCGTACGTAGCACTTGTTCCCCTTTTCATTTCTGGAATTGAATAAACTATCTAACTATTCTATCAGTTATCATCCAGTTTTCAACGCCGCCACGAATTGTGCGGAAAGGCGACTCCTCTGAAATTCCGTGTCACCTTTGGGCTGCAAGCTGTGAACCACAAGAGAAACAGTTGATCTGGGAAAATATCGGGATGTTTGCGCTACAGGAGCTGTTTACACGACTGAGTTACTCTTCACACGTTGGCACCGCAAGTAGTGCTGTTTTCAAGCAGCATCTGGAGCGAGCGAGAGGTTGTGGGTTCAGTCCCCGCTCCGGCTCCCTGCGCTCACTCGGCTTTGCTGGCGGTGCCGCTCGTTTCGCCCACAGTCCAAAGGCGTGTGTCTCTGGTTAAGCGGTGACTCTCCCTTGGCCGGAGGGTCCGAGTCGGGGGCGCCGGGCTGTCTGCCGAGGTTCTGCCTCCGAGCTGCTGTGGAGAAAAGCCTCCGCTAAACGAAGAGGTGACGTTCTGACGCGATTTGCTGGGACCGTCGGTGGGGCAGAAGACTGGAAGTGCAGCAGCTGTCTGTGGCACAGAGAAGCCTGTGGACAAACTGGACGTCCTGTGTGAGTCTTTACAAACAGCGCCTTTTCGTTGTAAGAATAATAATAGTTTAATATTAGTCCACCTCCCTTCTTGTTCTATCCCTCGCAGTAAATAATATGCTTTGTGTCAGAGCGGTTGGTAGAAAAACGTTAGACTTTGGGAGCAGATTATGCAAATGCTGCTGTAGAAATGACACTTCTATGCATGTCAGAGTAAGAAGGGTGATTAGAAACCGAGTCTGGGCCCTAATGAAGCCTTTCTGAGCTCTTCTTCGCCGCCTTCCTTTCGGACTCGGAACGCGGAACGAAAGGTGGCGACGGAGGCGGACGCAGACGCGCGTGCCGAGCCGAGCCGGCGGCGGCGGCAGGGAACAGCTCGGCTGTCGAGCCCCTTTAAGGAGGCAGGCCGAGCCCTTGTTAATTCGCCGTCGTCTTCGCCGGCGGCACCGGGGGCTTCTTGTGCTCCAATTAAAGTTGACGGGTGGCGCGGTGACACTCGGCAGCCGCCTTCCGGCGGAGCAGAACGGTTCAGCTCGAGAGTGACCCGCAGCTCACCCCTCGACTGAAGCGCGCGTGAGGTCTGATCTCCTGCTGTCGTTCGCCTCGTCTGAAAACGGAGCCTCTCCTGGAACTCGAGCTGCAAGCCAGCCGAGCGAGGAAAGCGGTTCGTCACACGGACCGATGTAAACCGTTTTTATTTTTTCCCCTCCGTTTCTGCGAGGCAGACATCGTTTGAACTTGTTACGGGAGGCTGGGGCGCGCTGGCACCGTCTGAAGAGCGCGTCCATATAGGCGTGCGAAATTCATTACTGCCAAAGATGTGTGGCGTCTGCTTCCTTTTATCGCGAGCGCTGAAGCTCAGTGAAGCACATGATTTTGATTGCAAGATGCTTATCGCATCATATGCAGTCGCTCAAATTCCTTAAACGTCCAAGAACCCGTTTCTACATTCCGTGCCAGAAGGAAATGGGAGCGTATGCGGAGAATATCGTTCGCGCCGTATGAGATGAGCCGCAGGAAGATGAAGCGCTGCGTAGCCCCGATGTGCGGGAGCGGCTTCCTCTGATCTGTGACATTCAGCCGCACGGGACAGGGTCACTGTCTGGGAGGACGTGTGGCATTAGCATCAGAGGCGACATTTGGAGAGAGGCGGCCGAGTCGGAACAGGGCGGCCCGTTCGAGCCCCTGCTGCCCCGGCTCGGGCCGTACTCAGGAACGGCGTCGGCCTCCACGTTCCAGCAGCCTTGGCCCCCACCCCGGTACTTCAAAACTTCACTGAGGACCGTCGTTCACGTTTTCCAGTTCCCTCCACCCCCCGACAAGCTGCTACACGGCTGTCCAAACGCACCTCCGTGGCACTCGCAAACTGAACGTTCACCGCAAAAAAACAACCGTTTTCATCTCACGTTACGTTGAAAAAATCTTTTAAAAATCCTTTGCGAAGTGTCTATTAAATCTGTTAACTCTTTTCTTGCCCCCGTGTACACATATTTGGCAATTTCTCGCTATCCGACCTCTCCGTGTCCGAACTCTCGCTACCACAGCTGTTGAAAACGAATACGTATCGGTATCCGAATGGAAACTTTTGCTGTAATTAGTTTTTATCTGAAGCTTATTTACGACAACAAATAAAAAAGGGAAAAAATGTAACAAATGTAAAAAAATCTACAAACAAACAGCACCCAGTAGTGTCAATAAAATAAAGCCGTACGTACGAGTCGGTGCTGTTTGCTTTGGTTGTCTAGTTGAGGCGTTTCCGATGGGCTGGGGTTTCCTTATTTATTTACTTTCACCAGTTAACATAATGGGAAACAGACGCTCGGTATCCGAAAAATTCGGTATCCGATGCATTTTGAGGGGCGAATCAGATTCGGCTGCTGAGGAATCACTGCGTGTCCGGACACATAGCTGTCATTCTTGAGGGTTTCAGGGAAGCATCTGCTGAACTCAGTGTAATAAGATGTGCTGTTAGAATCTGGGTTGCTGGGGGGGGGGGGGGGTTACACAGAATCCTGGGAAACGGAGAAATTGAGAGCCACAAAGCAAGATGGGGACGAGGGTGTCACTCCACAGGTCACTGGGCTCNGGGGGGGGGGGGGGGGGGGGGGGGGGGGGGGGGGGGGGGGGGGGGTTACACAGAATCCTGGGAAACGGAGAAATTGAGAGCCACAAAGCAAGATGGGGACGAGGGTGTCACTCCACAGGTCACTGGGCTCTCTCAGGCCCACTCTAATAAAATGGTGAGTGAGAGGAATGGGGAGACTAGGGGGACTGGGGGGACTGGTGGGGACTGGTGGGGACTGGGGGGAATGG